>OMNW01035460.1:52831-75274 GCA_900303245.1 Selene dorsalis | reverse complement strand
GCTGATCTTGGACAGAAAGAAAACTCTGAGTAAAAAATGCTTCAATAGCAGCTTTTGCACAGCATTAACTAAAGTTACTATCAGATCTAAAAAAAAAAGTAAAAAAGAACTACAGGCTGCAGCAGGATTTTTATTGCAACACCACTACACACGCTGTGAATGCAAATTGATTGAAATGTAATTCTCATGGCTATAAATGAAGTTGTGTGTTTTTTGATCAACTGTGATTTTCCTTTTTTTATTAATCAACAGAAACTACGAGCACATAGTGAAGGCCCATCAGGACAACCCACAGCAGGGAGATCAGGTTTCTGACCAGGTCAAGTTCAACATCTTTCAGAGCATCATGGACTCGCTGTTCCAGTCCTTCAGCAACTCAGTGTCAGTGAACAGCTTCCAAGAACTGTCCGCCTGTGTTTTTAGCTGGATTGAGGAGCACTGCAAACCACAGGTACGGAGCAATGTTATTGTACAGCAGGCAGCAGATCAGACACCTTAATAATCATCTTTAAACACAGCTTTGTAAAAGTTGAGATAATTGCACTTCCTTCTCTTCTTCTCCAGACGCTGAGGGAGTTTGTTGTCGGAGTGCTGCGGCAGCTCAGCGGTCAGCTTTATTGATCAAGCGAAACCTCTGAACTGAACTTTTGCTCTCGCCTCTCAGGGTGGAGAGACAACTTTTTTTTTTTATCAGCCTCAGGCCAAATCACAGTATTTACACTCACTTCAGCTCATCCGTGACTCTCTGGCTGCAATTGGATTACCTCAACCCCACAGTACGGGCAGAGATGATAAATTGCATTGGATTGAGCATTTTTCTGTTGAGGAGAGATCGTTTTCTGATCTCTCTCTGATTACACGTGTACATACATGGATACCTGGGTATATTTCTGCCTCTGCTGCCTGTTCATGTTTCATTCTATTATTCTGCTAAAAAAAATACAGGGAAACAACACTTCAGAATCCAGGATGACAATAGTGTGCAAAATGAATGTGTAAATGAAATGCATCAGGCAGGAAGCCTCATCCCAGACTGAGTAAATTGATGGTTCTGCTTCTGTAATGTTTTAATTCAAGTGTAAATGAGAGGGAAGGAGGATGGAAAACTCGTGAGGCTGCACCTTCACACTGTCACATTGAGCAGTTTGTAGCTTAACGCTGAACCAAAGGGCTCTGCTCAGCTTGAACACACACGCACACACACAGTGTGTGAGTCAGCCGCACCACTCCTGACCTGAACCATAGCAGACAAGAGAAAATGCTCCACTCCTCCTCTACAGCAGGGTGTCTGTCACTTCTCCTACCTGCACCATCAGGAACGCACTCTGGGCTGCAGCAGCGTTTTATCAGATTCTTTAAGCTTCGGTGAGACAAACCGAGGTGTTGATTAAAGATGCTGAAATCTCACGGGTGAGAGGTGCAATGTAATAATAAGCATATGGATTTTTATGTACAGTATGTTGACTTTGACAGTAATTGAGCTACACCCCCACATTGTGAAGATTCTCTTTATATACGGACATCTATTCAGTTGCAGTAATACATGTTGTGTGTGTGTATTTGAAAGATGAATGTTTTAACATAAAGAGTTGATTGTAATGAACGTGTCAGATTTCAGTTTTATTCTTGAGGCAAAGTCTCATCAGCTGGAACAGAAGTGGGTTAAATACCATGATAAGCATGGTGGGAAATGCTGTTTGCTTGGTTTATCAGAGGCTTCTGTGATCAGTCGTGGGTTAATAACGGTCTGATCGTCTGCATCACTGTGATGAACTGAACACTACACCAGTCACAGGTCTTCACTCAGTATATGACTTTACTGTTGTTGCCTTAATCACAAGGAAACAGATTTTTGACTTGTTGATTAAAGTGTTTTCTTTTGGCAACTAAAAAGCCAATACACTCAATAGTCACTTTATTAGGTACACCTCTAAACTCTAATGTAATCCAAAACAACAAGTCCTGCCTTCACTGAAGTAATGTCAGCTCAGTTTTTATTCATGAAGCACCTCTATCCAAACCTGTGTTTTCAGACAATAACTAAAAGTGGTTGTTTAGAGAAAATCAGCACAAACCTCAGTATCATGGAAATTTAATACCCACAATAATAAATGAACAGTACAAAGTGTGATTCACAACAGACACTTTTTTTTATCCTTTCAAAAAAAACAAAAACATGGCAGCAAAATGGATTCAAACATGTTATAAGGAGAACAAAGAGTGTAAACCTGTCAAAACAATAATAAATAATTTGTTGACATTTTCATTGTCGGCTCACGACTCTGGTTTCATGGCGTGGAAATGGAAAAACTACGTTGTCCATGAGGTGATGAGGTCGCGTCTCCAAAATGACACCTATTTTTGTACAAATGTACCTCAAATCACAAAAGCTTTCCCCCCCTCAACTTTTATTAATGATGTACTATTTGTCCAAAACAGAGGCTCATACTGAAGTAATGTGCCGTGGCTCAGGCTGTTCTGACGAGTAATTATCTCGAGAACATCGCTCAAGTAGCTCAACAAGTGCTTTGTTGTTCTATCAGGTACTTGGAACGACCACTTTACAGTCTTCATCAGTCTCCACTCCAACTTCATCCTGTAACAGCAACACCAGACATACATTCATTTGTACTGTCAATAAAATGTGCATAGGTTTGGAAAGTGAATTGTATTGCTTTGACTCACCAGGAACTCTTTTTTGCTCTTAGGATACCCCTCCAGGATTGCATTCATCATATCTGAGGCCTGAGAGAGATGAGGTAGGATAACATTTAAAGCTTTAATGGGAACATTTGTCTTGACATGTCAAAATAGATTTATCTGTTTAACCGACTGCTTGTTGCATCTCTTGATCTCTTACCAGTCTCTTCCTCTTCTTCCACTCTTTGACATAAAGAGTCCGCTCTTTGTAAACCTGTAAATTAAAATACCATGAGTTTAATGTACAGTAAACAGGGGGAGAACAGCAGCAGCATCTCCATTAGGTTTCTAAGATGCTGGGATGTAGTTAAAAATACATAAATAATGGACTCCGCACCTTCTCTTTCTCTTCTGGTGTGACGTGATTTTTGGCCGACTTTATCTTCTCCAGACGCGCTCTGTACCCAGAACACTCTGATTTCAGCTCTTGGATCTCTGACATCATTTCCTTTGTTGTCAGGGAGCTGTTGAGCTCCTTTAGCTCTGTAATCACAGATTTCACACGGGATTACACAACATCCATTTTCAAAGAAACGTAAAACAAGAAAAACACGGGCCAACAGTTGTACTCCACCTGCATCCAGCTGTCTGCAGCTCTGTGTGAGGGACTGGGCCTCTGCACTGAGCTCAGAGATCTCACTGTCCATCGCCTTCAGGTCTGCATCATTTACATCCTTGAACTGGGCCTGCAGGGAGGGTAAGCAGTCACTCGGTAGTCAGTTTCAACTGCAGCACATAAGATTATTAACACAACAGTTTGTGCTTATGTTAATTTCTCAAAACCAGAATTAAGATAAACACACAAACCTGATCTGCAAAATAAATCTTTTGCTTGCCATATGTTTTCTCCTTTATTTTCCCCTCTAGTGCCAGTAGCTCCATGGCTTTGACCACTGCCTGGTCAATCACAGAATATCACAATTATCCACCCATTTTAAACCACAAACAAACACCATTGCATGTAATAGGTTAAGTGTTAGATTTACAGTTTTGCCCAATCCGTGCTGCTTTTGTAGATTACAGAAGACATCCTGGGCACTGTAAGGCCGGTTCTTCTCATTCAGATAGGCAAGGATGAGTGATGCACCTGTGGAGGACAGCAGCACAATCCCATCATCCCAGCAAATACACATCCACTGCTCTGTGGCATTACATTTTATATAGCTGAGATATAGGCAGATATCACAACTAGTCTTTACAAGTGTACCATATAAATTACCGATATGGTCTGTCCTCTCTAACGAACATTAAAGTTGACCTATACGTGATATTTAAAACATATATTACATAGTCTGGTCTTTAAAATAGGTGTCATGTGTTAAAGTTGCGTGTTTGCAGTTAAATCACATTGTTTTGAGACATCGGGTCAGTTAGCTTATCGTGCATAAGCTACGTAGCTAACATTAGCAGATAGCTTCGTGACTAACACGTCAAACATACAATAACTACGTGACATCTAACCGTCCGCTCGACACGAGTCTCGGACACAGCAGCCCACAGTCCTGGTATAACGTCAACTTTTCAACTCACCGTTATCCTTTTTACTCATTTTTAGCGAGCCCACTTTCCCTTTACCTTCTCCAAAACCGAGTTTCGCGCGAAATACGCGTCACGACAAAGATCGTCTATCTCTCAAGATGCATCACACGTAAAAATCACTCCTCTGGACAACTATGGCTCATGAGATACCCTCACATTAATATTTAGTGGATATTATAAGACTCTTACATGTTTACAACACTATATTTGAGTACTGTTAATGCGGCCCTAATGTTTTGTTTGTTTTTTTTGCTGTAGATGACTTGATGGCTTCTAGCTTCTCTTACGGCATCTTCTTTGCTGTGGTCTGATCAGGAGAGCGAGCTCTGTCCTGGACTATCCTCTGGACTCCATCGAGGAAGTAGGTGCAATATCAGTGTTGTTCAATGTTTAGATGTTAAAATGGCCTATTTTTTAAACAACATCCAAAACCACGGTTCCGACACCTAATTAAAATTACACATTTTTAGTAATAAGTAAAAAAACAAAAAAAAAAAAAAAAAGCTTGAGATTGTTGCACTGGGGGAAGAAAAAGGCAGACACTAGAGATGGGTCTTGCATGTTGAACCACAGGGGTCAGTGTGCCTTAAGAATATGAATGAGCAATTTAAAGAAGAAATTATTTGGGCCAGTCATACCCACTGTGTGCTTCACTTGGTCCATTCAATTTGCTCAGCAGGCTTCAAAATCTACAGCTGTTATGTATTCAAGATGCAAATGAAGGCAAAAAAAGACTTTGACTTTAGTCCTGAATAAGACACTTTGAAATAATCTAAAAAAGCTTCTAATCCTAGTACACATTTCACCGAAGACAGACTTAATGGCAAACATTTTATTCAATACGATTTGCACATCAAAACATATCAAAACCAGTTACAGAGAAGAAAATACACCTCTATGCACATTACATTATCAAACTGACCGCAGATCACTCATACTGAGGAACTGACTCTTGATGAAGCAGCAATCAGCAACTTTTAGTTGACTGAGGTGATCAGACACTCTCAAGTTAACCTCTCCTCCTGTTCTTCATCCGTAGCTCCAAAATCCCAGCATTTTCCTTTAAGTGCACATTTTTTCTGTCACCTCCATGAGTCTATATCCAGCAGGTTTTTTTTTTCCTTGTTGTTTTTTTACTATTGTGCTACATCTCTCGCAGCTATGATTTTCTTCTCAAAAATAACACAATGAATGAGAGCAATATGTTTTTCCTCTATCTACAACCCAGCATGTTTAAGACTCTTTGATATATGATCTCAATAAATCTCAACTCTGGCTTATTTATTTTTGAAGTGCCATTTCCACTGTAAAACTTCGACATACTGCCATGGTGTGTCCATTAAGAGGAAATCAGGCTGACCAGCACACAAAACCATTAACACTTTAAAAAAGGACACAAGGAACAACTAACTTTTTTTTTTTAAACCCAATTTTGATGTAAACATGTTTCCCCTTGAAAAAAGTAAAAGATCCATAAACTGAAGACCTGGTTTTTCTCTTAAAATGTTCAGCATGTCTGTCGATTACATGAAATACAAAGATGTTAGACTTTTTCTTAAAATACTATTTCTGAAAAAGAATACACACAAAGCTGAGGGCTCATTTAAGGTATTAAACATGGACACAATGTTATTGAGCTGCATTAAAGGGCAGGGACATGAAAAATATTAAAAGCAAATCTCACTCTTGGGCAGAGGTTCATAAATACAATGAACAACACGTATAATATTAAATGCTCCTCTGGGTCAGACGTCTTCAGACTATAATGTAACATTATTTTTGGAAAATAAAATAAGCTCCTATTAATGTATGAATGTGTTAGTCAGCAGGAAAGGAAAAAGGTTAAGGAAAAAAAAAATATCACACAGGAAAGTAACTGAAACTTTTTCCAAATATTATTCATCTTTATAACTAAAGAGAATCGCTGTTCAAATCCTGACCAGAATGTAAAGTCAACTGTAACATCAGATGAATCAGCAAACAGATTATAACCATGTGTCACTTGAGAGGACAGTTGAGGACCAACAGTGACAAAAGCTGCTGTTTCTTTGACAACATGTGATGGAAAGTTGAATCCAACTATTACACTCACTAAAGAAACTTAAGACATGAAATGCTATTTCATAATGGCATTATCAAAGCAACATGGCTCAGCTCAACCAACAGGAATGTGATATTTGGTCCCATGTTAAATAGCCCTGTGTGTCTAAACTTCCTAGTAGAAAAGATTTTATGGGCACTGTTGTTCTTCATGTATAGTCACTAACAGGTACCCTTGTAACTGATGGGTGCGTGAAGTTACACGACGGCAACAAGGCTCAATAATGCTGGTTTATTCAATGTCTGAATGCGTTTTATTTTTGTTGCTGCATTTTTCTATTGCTCAGCCTACAAAGTAAAAAGTCTTCTGGATGACTGGGGTTTAAAAATAAGGGGAGAGAGAGTTTGAAAAGATAGAAAAAATAAAATACTTCACAGTGATAAACTGATGCTGATCAGAAGCAGGGCTGCTGGAACCTAAAATCATCTTTCACACAACACACATTCACAGCTCATCCACATTCACACACACACACGCCTATAGACACATACACACCTTACTGTGGTTTACCCAGCAGGCTAGATAAGAAGTTAGACCCCTGGCCCTCTCCTCGTCTAGGGCCCCCTCCTCCTCCTCCAAGGGGATCCATCTGGTTCAGTTCAGACTGATCCAGCATTTCAAAGTCCTCTCCGTCCAAGTCTGTGTCTAGCTCGGAGCTAGACTGTTTGCGGTAGCTTCGGGGGGCTCTGGCCTTGGGGGGTCCTTCTCTGTGGTGGGTGGCAGGAGGTCGAGGTTGCAGTGCCCCAGCCAATGCAGCCTGAATCATGTTGCTGGCGATGACTCCGGCCAAGTCTCCCGTGAAATCAGAGGCAGGTGGAAGGCCACTAAGAGAAAGTTCTGCATCCAGATCATCCTGGTCAGAATCCAGATGACCATCCACATCCAGCACTGAAGCTCGGTGACTGGCTAGCCCAGCTGGACCCAGACTAGGCAGCCCGATGCTTGTGTCATCGTCATCATCCATCAGGGTGGCATCAGGGTTTATAGAGGGGAAGTCTGGGAGGTCCTGAGCAAAGGATTCTTCTGCATCACTGTGTCTGTCAAAGTCTGAGCAACACACAGACAAGAACAAAATCAGACTCAAGAAAAAACGATAAGATAATGAAAAAAAAAAAAACACACCCATACTTACCCTCAGAGCCTTCTGTGAGGGGGGTCTGGCCTCGCGACAGGTTAAAAGTGCCATTGTCAGTGTAGGACACCTCGGCATCTGAGTGCTCAGAGTCTGTGAGTGCAAGTTCCTTTGCAACAACAGCATCGTCAAACTGAAAGACAGCAGATATAAAAAGGTAGATATTTTTAAACTGTGTGCTTTTTTTTTTTTAGATCAAAATGTAGGCAAAAACTTTGACTCTATTGCTCTGCCATAAAACAAACTTTGTTCCACCATTACTTTCACTTTCTGGATGGGCTCATACTCTCTAGGCTTCACCACACACGTACGCATTTAGGCAAATTTAGTCATGTGCAGTTCCTAACCTCAGCAGGAAGTAACTTACATCTGCTTCTGTAAATAACTCTGATGAAATACAGAGCTCTAGGTATGTGGTGAATGAGTATATTTCACACTTTTCCACAGACAATGAATCTTTTTCAAGTTCCCAACAGCCAACTTGACACAGGTGTTGACGCTCTATAAACTCAGCAGAGGCGTTGACCATCATGATATTTTCAGTAGACAAGTTTAGACCCGTTTCTACATACTGGCATCATAAGGTGTACCATGCACCGTGAACAACATGTTCATGTTATGGAAAAGTAAAGATTAGATTCAGGGAACCAAAAAGGTTCCCTGAAGCATGTTAATGGAACAGCTATGTATAAGAGGATATAATAAGAGTTGTGAACAAAGCATTTGTCAAATAAGAGGACGATGCTCAACAACATCAATGAAAAATGAGTTTATGACGGCTTCATTCATTAAAACACTGAAAAACTTTAAAGAGACTTACTGTCGGGCAGAAAGCAGCCAGCTCCTCCTCACTATCACTGGCTTCACCTGAGGATGCACCACGGATAGACTTCCGCAGAACTGCAGAGCAGAACACAACAGATTACTACTCGGTGGAAAAAGTCATATTAAGATGGAGGAAGGGGGTCAAAACTGGTGACTGCTAGATAAAAATCAGATGCCTGATGATATCTGTTACATTAAAACCATCTACATGCGTCAGTGTTATCCTGAGAAGAGCAACAGTGTCAGTCATTTAATTTGTCTGTCTACGTTCGAGAACAAATAAGGTTTAGCCTTAAACCTTGTTTGTTAAAGGTTCATTTGTGGCCTCTTAATTTAATTTCTACTATCAAGACCAGCATGCAGAAAGAATAAAATTGGATGTACTACTTACACTGATTATCAATTGGATTTGACATCATGTATCCACGAACACTGAAGTCCAGCCGCTGCAGGACTGGCTCCAGCTTCACGCAGACATGCTGAAAAACCCTGTTGTAGGCTGCCAGAGGGGCCAGGAGAGTAGCTAACACTAGGGGAACAAAGACAGAGAACAGTAGTCATTGTGGAGAGGGACTCACCCTGTTGTGTTGTTTGGTGTATGTGATAAGAAAATGATATGTACACTCGGTATCTAATACTGCTCAGACCCTCACAGGGCTGAGTCATTTCCAGTAGAGATACAGATGAAGTGAACAGAGGGAGCAGCAGGGAGTTAACACGTAGAGTACAAGGTGCTATGGATTGTTTTAGACGTCAGAGTAGAGGGCCTTGGCAGGGCTTGTCTTCCCAGCTCTGCAGCCTACACTGGTTGGAGGTGAGGAGATTAGCCCGGTCACAGGCTGACCTCCTTAGCTTTCTGCCTGGCTCCCTTCCCACCTTCATTCCTGCCCCTTGTGTCTCATCCTGGCTTTAATCACCTCACAGGCTAGGCCCCCTGTATTGGGGCACCGCAGATCTGGTTTCACCAACCATGCATTTTTAATAGAACCAGTCAGGCTGAGTTTCCCTGTCACCATGGTCTTGTGAAGAGGAGCAGACCAGTAGTGGAGTCTGCTTAAACTGCCGGGACTCACCAGCAGAGTAGGAGAAGACCAGCCCAGGAATGTAGCGTCCCACCACAGCCAGAAAGGTGAACACTCCACAGATCAGGATGCAAAACTGAAAGGGAGCAACAAAACACACAGGGAATAAAGTCAGCACATATAATACAAGTGCACTATGGTGTATTTCCATTATTTACTTATGAAACTTGGTTAGTTATTAATTTGCAGGATTGTGTTAGGGCAATCATAATTTGGAAAGGGTCACGATTTAAAAAGGTAAGTTTTCATCTATATAGTTTGATGTTTTCTGGATGTTTTCTGTGGTATGTATGCTCCTCACCTTTCCAGGGTTTTGTCTTTTGTACTGCACCACACTGGATGTGAGAACTTTGGCGCTGACCCAGGCCTCAGCGATGTGGTGGCACAGTTCAGGCACACTGAGGACGCCAGGCTGCACCAGACCCCAGCTAGACAAACAGGCAATGTTATCAATACTTTTATCTGACATGTTAATGCATCATTCACGCTGTCACAGTCAACATAACAATAACAAACCTCTCGTTTTCTGATTCATCCTTGTTTCTGACTGTGGCAGAGGGGGAGAGAGAGAAAGAAAAAAAGAATACCCATCATTTTAAGAAATATTACATACCACAGAGTGCATTAGATATGAACATAGGCTGCTGTGTATTCTATACTGCGCATTGTATAAGTACACAGTGTAGAATAAGTAGCTTGAATATAAATAAGCTTGTTATCACTTCCATCTAAAGTCTCCTCAGGACTCTGTACATAACTCAAATTCAAAAACAGGTAAATAGGATCAACTGCTCCATGTGTAACACAAAGCACTTACAAAGTCCATGGTGCAGGGCTGCTGACTGATGTCATGTCTATTCTGATAACAGAAGTACATTTGTTGTAATCATATAAAACTAGGGAATCATCTAAGATGCAATAAGCACAAGAAACCTAAGGCACTCAGGGTTTAAAGAAAAGGAAAAAAACAGAACATGTCACACTGAGAAATATAAAGACCCCCATTGAGAGAACTTGTAGCACCTCTAATTTCTGGCCAGATTTTGTTTCTCCAGGTATCAACACAGACAACCACAGCCAAACCAGAAGCCAGCAGGAACAGCAGGCGCAGTGAAGTCAATGCGAAGAACCTGGAGGGGATTAAAACACATGAACAGACAGTACATCCCATGCCTGTTACCCCAGGAGTAAACAATGAACAAGTTATATAACTCAACAACTTAGTGCATTCATAGAACTTCATCAAACTACAAAACCCTCGAGTTATCATCTACTGTTTCTTTTAGTCAGATCTCATAAAGGTGAACTTATTTCACCCTCAAAAGCTCTCTGTAAATTAAGTTTCAACATCTTGATTGTGAGACCACAGGTGGTGTTTCAAGTGTTGTCCTTTTTCATACAGCAACTGTCCTCCATAAAAATCCCTCACTCTGGTTTCTGATCACAAGACTTCAAAATTTGTTGACCACCACAATGTTATAGGATTCTGCCAATCAGCAGTGAGAGATTAAGCTAACAAAGAATTTGTTGGCAGGATGAGATGTAATAGAATTTGTGGTAGCAGTGCAATTAGTGGCAACAGTTTGTTTAAAAATAAAAACGCAAACGTACGTTTGGGACTAGCACAACAAGACAACAATATGGATAAGATTACTGTGATTTTATTAGGGTTTTATTGTATCATACCGATTTTCCACTCCTGATTGTTCAAATGGGTTGTGCATTAAGAATAAACCTCAATGGCCTACTGTTCAAAAGATGCCCACACAGCCTTTCCACCTCCATGTGATATACCATCATCTGTCACTTCATGCATTAGTATGGGATATGAATGCATCACTTTGGGCAGAAACTAGCTTGCATCGCTTTGTGTATACTGGAGCACGAGTAAAAGGGAGACGGGATGAATGGCCTGACATGCTCAGTGGTCTAATCGAATAAAGGCTGAATTCCTGAGACACACAAGGAGGGTGGCCTGCCCGACTTTCCCTCTGCTGTGACCCAGGTCAGTGATTCTTATCAAACGGGAATATTATAGTCACCCAATCCAGCCAAAACCTGTCCCACACCCACTGTTTCTCTTCTTGTTTAAGTAGTTTGTAAGTTTAAAGCTGACACAATATTACAACTTAATAACATAGTTACTGGTGGGTAAATGCAACAGTAGTTACATACATTTTACTTCCTGATACTCTTGTCCTTGTGCATTTCATAGTATGGGATAGCAACTTCCACTACTGCACCATTAACCACAACTGCTAATTGCATATGATAAGACAGAGACATACAGTAAATAGACTGCTATTCACTGCTGACATGATTGATGGCTTACTGTGCCAGAGCCACAAACAAAAAACAATGAAAACACAACACGTGAACCTGTAAATTGCAGATGCAGCTTCGATTTTCAGTTTCCCACACACACAAGCATTAGAAATGAAATGGGTACGACTCATTATTCAGGCATCACCCTGTTTACAATATAAAGAAACCAGTTCAGTCGAGAACAATATCAGGGTTGGGATTGTCTGTTGAGCAGGTCTATAAATGGAGCCACTAGCCAGCCATCTGTCTTGTCTTGAATTGACAGGTGAAACGTTTGCATTGTGTAAAAGCACGAGCTGTTTTTAGTCACGCTGCCTCTCTCCAAACGTCCAAACAGTCTGTGTATTGTCTAAATGTAGGTTGCTAAAACAAGGACTTAGGAAGCATAAAAGATTTGAGATTAAAATGCATAATGTTTATTTTACAGCAGGTTAAACTCACCAAAACACAACGTTGACCACAATGTAGAGAAGCACACATTGAAAGGGTCTCTCCCACACCAGGACGGACTGTAGGTAGGTCAGGACGGGCTCATAGGGCCCCAACCTGGACTGAAGAGCGGCTTTGACAGCCCGTACCTGACCGTCTCTCTCGCTGGAGCACGGTCGACTTCGCAGACACACACTAGACCCCTGTTTGCTACAGAAATCCTCCATAGATGTGCCTTCCATTGCTCCAGTGTGAACCATCTTAGTGTCTGCCATAGATAAAGCAAGCCTGTAAAAATAAATACTTGAGTGGAAACAGGTAAAGAGCGCGAGGGACACACAGCGACTTAGAGCCGCTCCGTTCACAACACCGGCTAATAGAACTGCGCTAACGGATTTGAGCTAACCGCTCTAGCCACGTTAGCTGAGTCAACTCGTTTCCGTTTAAAAATAAACGCCTGTTTGTGTAGCAAGCAAGCATGTTATCAGTGCCACAGCTGTGATGTTTTCAAATAAGCTGACACCTACTATTTTGCCATTTTTGAAGAAATGTAGCACTCTCCTCGGACAGGGACAATATGGCGTAGCCTGTTTTTCATCGACTTCAACAGTCCAATCAAAATCCGCGTGTGCCCCTGTGCCACGCTGCGTTCAAGTATAATCGGGACATCTTAACTTTGTTTACTTTCAGGCGCTTCGTGGAGAAACAAATAAAAAAAGTCGCCAGGGCTGTGATTACTTACGACGTGTTATTTAATAAACCCATTAACAAAATTGGTTGTTTTGTGTGAGCCATGTAAATTTGCGAAAAACCACTGAAGACACTGTGGTGTCAACAGCGATAAGTCTTACAGGTAGCTCTGACCATTAAGGCAACAGAGCCCGGATTACAAATGTAATTTCGAATAGAAATTTTTACAACAACAACAATTAAATTTATGTTGTCAATACATATGGTTGCACAAAGGATGGCGCAAACCTGAAACGCTGTGTGATACACATATAGACTGTATGGTGATACACTATATGTAAGATTTACAGCATCGTGTGTAAGTGAGGCAAGCCTGCTTTACACCCTCCGACACAGTAAGGGGCGCTGTGCTCATTTGACAACGATTTGCGACCGTTGACTCAGAGCGTCACATCAGCACCAAGCGGGAAGGAGCGGGCTGCTTCTGCTGGTGGAGCGCCCTGTTTTCTTGTGTTATTTAGCCAGCAAGTCAGCGGGCTAGCTAAATAAGGAGCAACGGTGGACTGAACATGCCTCGGGAAATCATAACGCTTCAGTTGGGACAATGTGGAAATCAAAGTACGTGAAAGACGCAGTTCGTGTTAAAATAAGCATCCTCCTGCTGCTAGCCAGTGTCTGATATATAACTAAGTTTGCTAGCTGTGGTGACATGTCAGGCTCAATGCTGTGTAATACCGTGAAGTGCTAACATCAAGTTAAGCTAAACTCAAAATAAAACAACAGCGTCAACATCAGTGTAACCTAGTTAACATGTGGCTGATGGTTGTGCTTTGTGCTACCTAGAAAATCCTACTGAAACACGTTAACGATAGCCACCGGTGCAGGTTATGCTAATGTGTGTTCTTGCATGTTTAATAAACACTGAATACCGACTAAGACAAGATTATCAACCCGCTCGTCTCTCTTTGTTCCAGTTGGGTTTGAGTTTTGGAAGCAGCTGTGTGCGGAGCATGGTATCAGTCCGGAGGGGATTGTTGAGGAGTTTGCAACTGAAGGAACCGACAGGAAAGATGTGTTCTTCTATCAGGTAACTGGAGAAATGAATATATCTCACCTCATATATACATATATATATATATATATCACCTTATTAGCTTCAGTGTCATTAATTATCAACGCACTGTATCCACTCACCGAGCTTCATATTGATCTTACTAATGACATACTGTGCAGGGTCTCCCTTTACTCCATGAACAACTTCACTTCTTTATGGCAGCTGGACACATTGCCTTGACCTCCGTGTTGACCTGAACGCATCACATAATTTCAATAGATTTCTCAGTTGCACACTCATGCTGCTAATCTCCCATTCTGTCACATCCCAGTGGTGTTCTGCTAGAGTCAGACCTGGGATCGGGAGAGACCACTGAGATTCACTGACCTCAATACCATGCACCTGAAACCAGTTTAAGCTTTGTCACATGCTTTGTCATTATCATTCTGCAGGTCGCCATTTGAAGATTGTAAACTGTCACCATAAAGGGCTGCATGTGGTCAGTAGTAATATTCAAATTGGTGGTGTCACTTAACAATGACTGGTTCGTTTTAAGGAGCTTTAAGTGCACCAAGAAAATGCTCTCCACACTCTTACATCACAACCAGCAGCCTGACACAAAGGAGGTTAAGTCCATGGTCCTGGTGGCAAATTCTGACCCTGCTATCTGGAAGTGTGGGCCCACAACAGCCTCAGGTTATGGTCAGATATGGTCTTCTGCTGTTGTAGCTCATTCACCTCAAAGTTCAATATTGTGCAAACCTCGATTTTTTTCTCCTCTCCACACTTGTAAAGAGTGGTTATCTGAGTTACTGCTCTAACCAGACTGCACCCAGACCTCTCTCATCAGAACTGCTGCGTATTAACAATCCCTGAGATCAGCAGCTGCAGAAATACTTAAACTGGCCCATCTGGCATTAAGAATCATACCGTGGTTTCCAGTCACTGAGATCACATTTCTGATGTAATGTGAACATAATCTTATGGTTGTTTATACTGTCCTGCTGTGACATGAGTGGTAAGTTTAGATCTAGTGGCCTGCAACAATGTTGTTTGCCACTAGATGTCATGCTCGTAGTGTAAACTGAAATAACCCAGACTGGTAAGAAGTATCACTCTGACGGTTTCAGCAGATAAGCCCTGTTTGTTGATAAAACTCCACAGGCTGATGATGAACACTACATCCCCCGCGCAGTCCTCCTGGACCTGGAGCCGAGGGTGATTCACTCCATCCTCAACTCGCCTTATGCAAACCTGTACAATCCAGAGAACATCTACCTCTCTGAGCATGGAGGAGGTGCTGGCAACAACTGGGCTAGTGGATACTCACAGGTGATAAACAGATAATTACATGTTCCTTCCCTTAAGTCTTGTCATTATTGTTACTAATAAAGCCATAATAAAACTAATAAAAGCATAATGTTTTTCCCTTTTTAGGGCAAAAAAATCCAAGAAGACATCTTTGACATCATTGACCGGGAGGCAGATGGCAGTGACAGTTTGGAGGCAAGTTCAGCATTTATCACATACCAGCTGTCCCTGGGGCAGGGGGAGGGAAATGTGGCTTTGGCAGTGTCAAATTCTCAGTACGGTTTCAGAAATAAAGTGAAAAGCGTGTAAATATAATATAGTATAGCCAACCGACCCTCTGATACCACTCGAGCAAATTTCTATGTAAGCCTTAACCTCAAATATCCAAGATAGCATCAACGTATCTGTGCGATAAATCCTGAGAGCAGAGATTTTGTTTTCTTTGTGGTTATTTTGTGTGACTCTGGGGCTGTACCCGCTTTTAAATTGTTTTGTTGTCAATTTAGAATCTGATGTGGTAATTTGGGGCCAGGCTCGTCATTTTCATTACTTAATAGTTGTTTTGCGTCACTTTGTTGTTTCATGGTCTCTCTGCAGTCAATTTGTCTTCTTGTGGTCATTTCATATCTCGTGGGATCTTTCTTAGTAACATTTACATTCCCAAAGATGCTCAGATGGCCCACTGACCCTGTGCCTATGACCCGTGGGCTTGTTTTGCGGTCCATCTGTTGTCTGAATTGTATCAGGGAATACTTGATTGTATCCACACATGTTTTCTTGGTCTCTCGGGCACAGTCTTTTGTACATGTTGTGGTAAAATCCGTACAGAAATGAATGCCTTTGATAGAAAAGACATTTAAAAATGGTGCCTGTAATCTTGAAACTAGCACAGTCTTATCCACGCCTCACTATTATTCTTGGTTTCTTTTTTTTTTTTTTTGGGTGAACTTTCTTCAGCTGCCAGCCTCCCATAAAATAACACTTGTATTTCCTCTCTAAGGTCTGCAATTTCTGTAAGTCATTCACATTATGACCCCACACACATTATTATTTAGTGTGTGCACTCATGTGTGTATTGGATAGGAAGGTGGTGGGACGGGCTGCCGTGAGCGTGTGTATGTTGGCTGGGTGTGGCGTGTAGAATGTCTGGTGATAATAGCCGGGCAAGTGTAGAAGGCAGGTATTACAGGGCTGTGCTGGGGGGTTGAGGGAGCCTATTTGTGAGGTGGGGCTGCACTCCCATTTATATAACTGCTGAGGAAGAGAGGCATTTGCTCACCCACACACACACACACACTTTCTGCATCAGTGGAGTTTGCAGAAAGCTTTACACACACGTGGCACATGCTGTAGCTGTAAATCTGAACGACAAGTAATGAGTAACCCCTTTGTCTTCGTTAGGGGTTTGTCCTGTGTCATTCCATTGCTGGGGGGACGGGCTCCGGGCTGGGATCCTATCTGCTGGAGAAACTCAATGACAGGTCCACAAACAACACCATACAGCTTGTTTATTTACATTTACTCTTGTGTTCTGGTGCGCGGGAGTAAAAATCACATTTTTACCCATCTTCAGGTACCCGAAGAAGCTGGTGCAGACTTACTCCGTTTTCCCAAACCAGGATGAGATGAGTGATGTGGTCGTTCAGCCGTACAACTCGCTGCTGACGCTGAAGAGACTCACGCAGAATGCAGACTGTGTGGTGAGCACTACCCTCATGATGGGATGATGATTAATCCCATTGCTTCCTTTTGCTTCACAAAACAGCCACGGCACTAAATACCCTCAGAGGATGACATAAAAACGACTGCATTTGGGATTCATCTTTTTTGTTTTACAAGCCCCGATTAGCGATTAACTGTCCCACTTGAATAAACCCAAGCTAAAATACAGCACAGTAGGTAAACTGTTCCGCTATCAATGACATGCTGAAACAGGACAACAAAAATAATTTTATTAAGATGGTGGTCAGTCAGATTTGCCAATGAAATTATTATGAGACTGTTTAATAAATTTGGTTCCATGAGCTCTGACGTAAATGGCCGAGGTCAAAACGGAACAAGCACTTGCTAGTACATGTGTCAGACTGTGTTAAGACATCAAAGGAGTATAAAAATGAATAAAATATGATTGAGTCTCACAGGCCTATTACACACTGTTCTCACGGTGTGTTTAAAATGTATTTTATTAACAGAAACCTGTTCTTCACTGGACTAGTTTTGGCTCGGCCTGTCTCAAGAGTACCAAACGCTCCACCCAATAAAATCTTATATTATGACAGTGTAACCTCATCACCTAAGGGTTTTTTGTAATCTGACCACTGGTCTTATAAAGTTATTTAACTTATATCACAATAAACTTCGGCTTCGCAGTTTATATGGTGTTTATGAGAAAGCACAGAAACAGAAAACGCTTTTGAAACCAGTGTCTAAATGATCTGGCCTGATTTGTGGGAAAAAAAACACACACACGAAAAACACAAAAGTAGTGCAAAGGTTTTTACTTTAATCAGTTCCTTTTACTTAACAGCTCCCTCTTCGGCCCCTGTGGTGCTTGTGTAGCATAAAGAAGCAAACTGCAGTGCCAGCATTGCAGCGTTACAAATTGAACTTATTAAATCTCAGTCTTAAATTGGTGATTGTATTAGACTGAGATGCTCTAACAGTCTAATGGTGTTTCCTGCCTAATACCTACTTCCTCCAGGGTCTTGCATAAGGCCCTCATGTTCATTAAATTAGCTGGAGAGCTAATAGAATCTGTCCAAGAATTGGTCCCTGCTGCAGTCGTACAGTGTGTCTTTTATGTTTGGCTTGCCTAACAACAGCACACTGTGCTGCTTCTTAAAAGGTTCCTTGACTGCGTCATTACTCTGATAGCCTCTCACTCTTTCTTTAACTACGTAGCAGTGTATTGACTTTCACCATGTTGTTGTGCCTGAGGGAATCTCTTCCTCCTTTTCTTTTTTTTTTTCTGTTTCTTTTTCATTTGTCTGATAATGACCCTTCTGGGCGTGTGCGTGTGCTGTGCATCAGGTGGTGCTGGATAACACGGCTCTGAATCGAATCGCCACAGACAGACTGCATATCCAGAACCCCTCGTTCTCCCAGATCAATCAGCTGGTAAGTTGGATGTAGCAATCATCACCACCACCCTGTTCCTCTTCACACAACTTAAACTGTTGTATCAGTTCGTCAATCAGCAGGTTTTCATTGCACTAATTTACAGCCATCCTTAGTGTAATTGAACGGAGACAAACGTCGAGACAGACTGTACCAGACGTGTGTCGCTCTCCACTGAAATTACAAGATTCACAAACTAGTTTGGCGAGTCAGTTGCATGTCAGACTGGAAATGAGTTGCACATGGCTGAACTTTCCAAATGGTATGTCAACTTGTTTGACAAGAGACACACACACACACACACACACACACACACTCACTGTATCATTCTGTCAAATCCAGGCTCAAAACACACTTTTATTCTTAAGCATCTGGTTTATATTTGATGTGTTCCCCGCAGAGAAAAACATGAAACACAATATTTTTGAGGACTTGATGCAGAAGACATTTGAGCAAGGAAACCTGAGATGTGCACCAGTTGCAAGGCTCTTTCATGTATATGTTGCAACATGTCTATAAACTGACAACACCTCTCATAACCAGATAACATTTGATTTACTTAAGTACTTATCAACCACACCATTGTGGAGTTCACTAGCTAGCCACCTGGACTCATGACAGTCCTGTAAGCTCCAACAGGTGCATAACCACACAGGAGTCAGTTTATTAGGAACACCTAGCTAAAATGATTGCAGTCTTAACTCAACATCTTCCCTTGGTATGTACGTAGATGTTTTACACATTGTACAGGAACTGTTTTAAAAGCTGTGTGTAATTAAAGCTTCATACACACAGGTCTCCACCATCATGTCTGCGAGTACAACCACCCTGCGCTACCCGGGCTACATGAACAACGACCTCATTGGCCTGATTGCATCCCTCATCCCCACACCCCGCCTCCACTTCCTCATGACTGGGTACACACCACTCACCACTGACCAGTCGGTGAGTCGTACTCGAACCACTGAAAGCAAACAAACTTTTTTTTTTTTCTAGACTCATTCAACAATAGTGACCACTTTGATCAGCAGTTTTTTTTAATATCGGCAAACAATATTTGAAATACTGACTGTACGATGTTGATTTTATTCACTGAATCACTCTGCTGCATCTCAGGTTGCTAGTGTGAGAAAAACCACGGTGTTGGACGTGATGAGGAGGCTCCTGCAGCCTAAGAACGTGATGGTGTCTACAGGAAGAGAGAGGCAGCCGAGCCACTGCTACATCGCCATCCTCAACATCATCCAGGGAGAGGTCGACCCCACACAGGTACGAGTGTGTCTTTGTGTGCGTCAAACTATAAACTGTGTCCGAGTTCCTCGTGTCTGGAGAGTGTTATTTCCACTGTCTCCACCATAGGTGCATAAAAGCCTCCAAAGGATCCGAGAACGGAAACTTGCCAGCTTCATTCCCTGGGGTCCCGCCAGCATCCAGGTGGCGTTGTCCAGGAAGTCCCCTTACCTGCCTTCAGCCCACAGAGTCAGCGGGCTGATGATGGCCAACCACACAAGTATCTCCTCTGTAAGTTCTCGTCTCAGTTACATGGCCTTGGCCTGTTCTATTACATTCTGTGTATTTATACAGTAAAGACCTGCATCTGTGTTTGTTCAGAGTCAATACTTAAGGGGATGCATTGTCCCAAGAAGTGAAGTCGATCTGCCACAGCAGCATTTGTAGGGGAATTCCATGAAAATTAGGTTTTGGATCATTTCGCTGCCAAACTAGACATTTCCTCCAGACCTCCATTCCTCTTTCTGTTTGCTGGTTTAAAACATGAGCTGTGAGGACAAGGGAAGAGTCATTCCTGTGATGTCATGAAATTACTTCTTCTGAAATGACTGAGAAAACCTTTAGAGTCAGCCAGATCACAATGCCCAAATTGAATTGTTTTCTGATTGCTTTAGATCTTAGATTTGCTGAAGGGAAAATTACAGTATTCCGAGGAAGTTTCAGTGAAGTCATTTTCTTTTCTTGTTAGAGAAAAAACCCAAAACAAAACCGAAGGTGTTCAAGTTTTTAAGAACCAGAAACTTAACTCTTTCCAGGATGTTAGTTTTGATGTCCTCTCTGTTGCTGTCCCACAGCTGTTTGAGCGGACGTGCAGGCAGTATGACAAACTGCGTAAGCGCGAGGCCTTCCTGGAGCAATTCCGCAAAGAGGACATATTCAAGGACAACTTTGACGAGCTGGACAACTCTCGCGAAGTTGTCCAGCAGCTGGTGGATGAGTACAGCGCGGCCACACGTCCCGACTACATTTCCTGGGGCACACAAGAACAGTGAATGGACTGAACCGCTCGTATCACAACGACAACTCCATCAACAATACAACCTTAGCTAGATTATTCCAACTAAATTTATGTCCCATGATGCACATAGGTGACCTTAAAATAAACAGGTATTTGGCTTAAGCTGCTTCTGTTGAAAAAATATTTATTGGCTTTTTACAGCATGTGATAGTACGATGTGTATGTGTTTCAAAGTTCACTCAGTGGAGAGACTGAGGGATGAGTGTTAACACCCACTGTCATTATATCAGCCAAAGGGTTAAGTGGTAAATTCTAAAACCTAGTTTATATAAATAAATCCTAAACCTCATAGTCCTGTAAGATCAAAGTAAAAACAACTTCTCTATAAATGTTTGTTAATAGCTGTTTTTTTTCCCAGTGTCTCTTACACTCAGCTTTGCCTCTTTCTTTGACAACCTGTTGCCTTTTCTTGGTTTATTTTTTTACTGACTACTGTAACTAATACAGCTGATTCACAGTAAAGCTTCCACAGCCTACAAAATGACTGCCTTGGATAATGACAGAAGGACTGGCAGAGTGCATTGCATGATGGTTAATGTAGGTTCCTGTACCCCTGACATTTCTGACATGGTGCTTTGTACCGTCTGTCTGCTGCTGATACACGTTGCTCATTTGTCACCACTGTACAAGACCAACAAGAACATCAAGTTGAAGTTGTGCTCGGGCCAGAAATGGTCGACATTTTAACAGCATTTGTCACCTGCAGTTAAGAGAGTAACAGTTTGAGCAGATGAATACATTGTACAAGGATGGCTCTGTTTAACACTTTATGTCTATGCCTGTAAATATACTTTCAAAAATAGCTGGTTCACTGGCATTCTCTGTATTGTCTCAATGGAGCTACTGTCCCATGTTGCTTTGCTTGTTGGACCTGTTTAAAAGTGAATAAACACATTTTTGTATGATTTTTTTGCTGTAATCACATGTGGTCATTCTGGTTTCCTTGAGCTGCTTTCCTGCAAAATGATGACCCCCATTTTCTCCTTCACCTGGAGCTGCTGTGTCCTGGTGGCCGTTCATCTAACTCAGTTCAGGCTCATTACCACAGGGGAACGTAAAGGCACTTAGCAACGCTTGCTCAACCAGCTATTGTTTTTAACCAGAAAAGCTTGGGGTGGGAGGGGGGCACTCAGTCGTGCTGCTGGCGCCAAACTTAAGCCTTTTAGAAAATGTGCCTTGGTGAAAACAATAGTCTTACACTGCTTTGCCAGTCGAGGCACAAGAAAGCACATTTTCAGAAAGTGAAACAGAGGAAACGAGGACAGAGGCTGAACAATACCACCCGACACTAAATATGGTAAAATGGTGCCGTTTTTATTAATTACATACAGTATTTATAGTTTTTATTGCACTTCCAAGTTAGTTAAAAACAAACAATAGTGCAATTAACTATACACACATTACATGAAAAGGTACCGTGCAGCATACACACAAGCATAATACATATAGCAACAACATCCATGGTTTAATTTCTTTTTTTCTTTTTTTTTTTGTCATTTCATACATGTAGCTTGGAGCTGCCTGCAGCTGCAGTAAAAAAAAAAAAAAGCAAAGACCTGCTTCTGAGCAGGAGAGAGGGCTGACTGTGCAATGACTCATCAAGGCCGTCCATGGTAAGAAAACATTAGTTTTGGGGATGGTTACCGCATGGGGTCGTGTAGCAGACAGTACTGTAAAAATCACCTTTACAAAACCAATTATTCTCAGATTCCCAAATGGTTACTATAATAAAATAAGGTGTGCAATGTACTACAACAGGAAGTCTTCATATTGTAAGATATTCAAGTGTAAAGAAAAATCAATAAATGGGAAAACAGTCAAACACAAATT
>OMNW01035459.1:38019-103256 GCA_900303245.1 Selene dorsalis | reverse complement strand
GCTCCACACTGAAGTGGAAGCTGTTCAGAAACTAAACTCTCTCAAGCGTTCCACTGAACAGCTGTATGACATCATTCAGTGCTGACAATGTCCATGAACATGCGACTAAAGGCCAAAGCAGAGTGTGTGAGAAGTGGACTGAACATGAGTAATTACAAACTCAGGAATGGAGATGGAGCGGGGGGTGGAGGGGGAGTTTAATGTATTCTCATTGTTTCTCCCAGGGAAATGCTCACTTTTCACAGTGCTGATAACACACTAACTAACTAACATTTGGGACACTAGATGAAATGAGTGAATGAAAATCGACCACAATTCTTTATGAAGTTCTCAATCAGGTCTTCTATCAAATTATTGATTTACGATGATATACGATTTTAAAATGATGTTTAACACACTTAAAGGGGCAATCAAGCAATTTTTTAAAGCAAGTTAAGAAGCTTGTTCAAAACAGTCAGAGACCAAAATATCCTGACATATACATTCAATTTGTTCAACTAATATCTGTTCGGTTTTCTGTCACTTCTAGATAATCTGGAAAAATCCAGATTTCTAGTCTCATAATTACGACTCTGGGGTCAACTGCACTCAGTGGTCGTGACCTTTTAAATACACTAGATAATGGTGGAAATTGTTAGAGTTTTAACAAAGAGGCAACAATCCGTCATGCTCCGTGTCATTTCTTCACGCAGGACACAGTAACTTAGGATTGTTGACGTTAAGGTTTTGTCTCTTTATCTGTTTTTGTCATCAGATATGATCATGTGTTTTTGCAATATCTTTCTTCCTCTCCTGATTGGTTCTCAGGAACACTCTCATGTTGTTTCAAGATGATACAGCTGACTGATGTGGGTGGAAAGCATGTCCTGTGCTACGGGGTTGTTGTTTATCGCTTATCGTGACAGTAAAGAGATCTCCTGGAAACCGCTGAAGTCACCTCTGGAGCTCAAGCACCTATGGTTGGGTATCACCGATCTAGATCCTGCCGTGAAAGCAGCTCAGGATGGAGGAATAACTACACGTCAGCAGGATGACAGAGGAGTGATAAAGGTCTGGAGCCCACAGTTGATAATGTGCTGTCTAACTGGTGTTTTCACGCTCAATAATCACATTGACATTCTTGTTCCCTTCACAAACCGATATCATGGTTGTCTGATGAGTGTTTGAACCAGTTGTTCCCTCTGGTACAGTTGTGTCTCAAACATCTGTGTGGTCATCACGGTCGTGGTAGACATGTTAAACATAAACACAACCGGTTCACAGAGCCTGAGCTCTTGCCGGCGGTCACTTCTGTCCTAGATGATTCACACGTCTGGTACGAGCATGTGGTGAGAACCTTGTGCATATACTACTTTCCCTCCTCCTCCTCTCTGTTGTGTGTGTCTGTCTCTTACACACACATAGAAACACACACACATACTTGTACAGACTGAACTGCTCATATAAGGAGTTGAACCTCTCTCAATGGGAATTATGACCATATTTAGAGTTGCCTGCCGAGTTGTTTGTCTTGGCCAAAGACCTCTCTAACGAGTGGTCTCTCTCACCGAAAGCCTCGCCAGATCCGATGCATAAACTTACAACAGTGTCGGGCAGCAGCATAAACTGAGCGCCCTGAACATGGCCACTGCCTCGCTTACGCTCACCCAGTCGCTCGGTCTCAGTGTGTGCAATCCAATCCAGATGTGCCTGGCAACATCCAGCCTTTCCTTATAGAATTGCTTGAAAAGCATAAATTCCCAAGTTCTGAAGTGGACTTCAAGTTCCTGAGCGAGCAAATTGGGCAGCTGAAGCAAAAGGGCTCTTTCTATTTTCATTGAACTCTTGTGGCTTTTTGAAATAGCAATGTTGCCCTGGGCTATTTCTGGGCCTTTCCAACATTGCTATTCCCAAACACAAAGCATCTCATAATGTTGTTCTGAGAAAGAGAGGGGGAAAAAAACACTTCCCTCTCCACATCTTTATCAGTAGAAAGACAGAGCCAGTCTTACTCCTCCTGGATGATGGACACTGTCCTCTTTCATGTTTCCTACCCTTCAAAATGGAAGGCACTCTGTTTAACATTATGCGGATGCCTCTCCATCCCAGATTTGTTGATATTAATGGATGGAGACGACCTGCTGTGGACCCCTTTAAATCTAATTTGCAAAGAATTTATTGAATTTGCCGCCCATGCATGCATGAAACGCTCCATGGCGGTCGAGCAGATATAGACCATTATTGTATTACAGTGTATTACTGCGTTACCTGTGTGACTATGTGTGCATGTGCAGCCTGGTAAAAACACACTTCTTCAAGTAAAACATTCAACATCTTTACAGGATGAAAACACTGTGGAGAAGATAAGAAGGACATTATAACAAGGAGAATCAGCCTTAATAGATATGATACGCTGTCATCTGAAGATAAAAACCTTCAATGTGAAGTTAGAAGTCAGCTTTTCTCTGCCCTATAATGTAAACACCCTATGGCATCCAATAAAACTCTCACTACATTACAGCCCCATAGATGTCCTTGGGAAAAAGGGAAAGGCTTGTGGTCTACTACAAGCTGCCAGAATCAACAGGGACCTTACTTCCTCTGTTTGGGCACACCACCCCTTCCCAAAGATCCCCTTAAGATATCCCAACATGCAGTAACCAGGCTAGAAAACGGAGAAACACTCACCCAGATCCTCCATGGTGTGTTTTCAGCCGAGCGTTTCCCTCTTTATGTGACAGGACGCGGACGCGGGCAGCATGAAGTAGTAGTGATGGGCGAGTATCAAAGGCCAGAGAGACGAGCCTCGCTACTATTGTCTGCGTCGGTCCTCGGTAACTTCTCGGACACCGTTATCCGCCGAGAGAGGAGGAGGAGGAGGAAAAAGAGGAGGAGGAGGGGGAGGGCGTCCCGTTTCTTTTTCCTACACGACTGTCTTCCTGTGTAATGCCTACCAGGACCTCAGACCGGAGAAGGCGTAGTTAAATAAATGTGGTTACAAACCCCGCATACCCCGGACACAAGACGTCATCCTGGACATTCCTAGTCCTTATTTGGGAGACAAATTTAAGGAACTATAACCGGACGACCTGCTGCTGTTGCAACGATGTATACTTGTGAACTTGTGTCAGAATAAAATATTGGAAAAATGGTCTTAACAGGAAATAACCCGGGCGGGGCAACACCCTTTTTAAAAATGAGCTTGTTGGGTTTCACGGTGCAGGTTATATGAAACTTTTCTTATATATGCATACAGTCCAGAGATAGGATGGGTTGTTGTTTGTACAATTTTGATAATGTGATTTTATTTATTTAAATATAACATTTTAAATAAGCTTTTAATGTTTATGTGATTCATTCAACTGGCAATACATTTCTATTAAAAAGTATTTGTATTAAAATCAAGTGATTTCTGGTATTCTTGTCAAAAACCAAGACCTTTCTCCTCCCTACTGGAAGATTAAAGGATAAATTCACAATCAGAGTGTGAATGAAAGTTCCTCTATAGTGTTTGCTGTAATTGCTCCTCCTCTTCCTTCCTAAAGTCATTTCATGTAAACTTTCGCTCTTTTTACACTGTTTGATGAATGAAGATGTTCTCTACAGCTACAGGGAACAAAAACTACTCCAGTCTACGTAAAGGGATGTGAGTAAGCAGTGTATAGAGTACAGTGCAGATGGCCGCTTTATTAGTCCTACTTGCCTCAGTGAATGAGTGAATGAATTTTATTGGAACATAAGTTTATTTAGGAAAATGTACCATTTGAGAAACTAAACTAAAATGGTAAAGCTTTTAGGCTTCGGTAGAAAGGGAAAGGGTCCCAAGGCAACATGACAGATTACACAGCAGATGTTTAGAGGTTGTTCTTCCACAAAAATTATTTTAAGGTTTTTAAGGTCCTAGGCATGAGTTGTATCCCCATTTTTAATGTGATTAATTTTATTAATTATAATTTTTTGTCATTGTAATTTTTAAACATTGTACTTTGAATATACTGTTGGAGTCTGTATTGTATCTGGGGCTTTTGGGGCCTGGGTGAAGTTGCCCTGTCTAAAAAAAAACATGCAGTAACCACCTATCAAAATCCCAATGTTCCCCATATTGCCAGCAAATAGTAGTGAAGACATTATCACTGTGTCCTCTTCAGACACATTTCACTAACGACAGTGTGACATGTCACAGTAGGAAAAGCACAGGTGTACAAAATGAAATTAACGATGGCTTAATTTAATTCAGCTGCCTCAGTTTCAGAGTCCCTGTAGTGAGCGTGCTGGCTCACTGTCACCACTCACTGGGACAATTATTGTGTGCTCTTCCTCTGATGACAAGTCAGAATGTCTGCTCTGAGGAAGACCTATTGTAGCTACAGCTTCAATTCAGTTACTCTCCTGAAGTGTTGACATAAATCTGTGTCTACAATAAAAGTCAGCCAGCAGCGTAAAAAACAAAACAGGAAAAACTTTAATTAAGCAAGTGTACAGTTACAGGCTATGTTTATGTGAATAGGGGAAGGAGCCACGTGGTGTTGGTGACAGGTGATGTATGCATTTTCAAATCATAGCTAAACACAAGGAAATGCTCCTCCTGTGTTTACTGTATGTCACAGACAGATTGTCCTCTGACCAGATAATCCCTCTGCTGTCGAAGAGGAAACTGCCTTTGGTCTCAGTGCATGAAACATACGACATAGAACTGACAAGTAAAACATACTGAAGAAACAAAATGACGACATCAACAACAAATAAAAGTAACATATTCATCATAAAGATGTTTTTCCTGGTATGAAATTAAATTTTAAATGTACAACAAAACTGGCAGAACTAGACCAAGGAAACTTATCAGCTGAAGGTTCATCTGTTTCTGTGAAAATAAAGCCACTGTTTTCAGTTTGTTCATGCAGTTTGCAGATTCAGACACTGGACTCCTTATCCATGCATGTTACTTCTAGAGCACTGTGACACACGACTATGCCTTCACCTTTTTTTTCCCGAAATATTAATGATAATTAACTCACACACACGCACGCACACACACACAATCATACTTTCCAAACCAACTTCCTTGCTCAAAAAGTTTGAGCCAGTTGGTGCTTAGGAGCAAGATCAAGGAGCAGAACTGCATGTGATGTGGAAATCATAAGGAGTTAAAAAATAATATAGTTTTTAAGCAAACTGTGGGGGATGCTGGGATGATAGCATGAAGGTAACATGGATAGGCTTGGTTACCTACAATGTTCCCATCCATCAACTGAAATTATATTACATATCCTTCACCCCGCTACTTCTCCACTGCAGTTGATCCACACACACCCACTTCCATCCTTCACTCCATCGCTCGTTTTCCTCTCCCTGCTATCACTGCACCGCCTGCTCGTTGGCAGTGCTACCGGAGTCCTGGGGCTTCATCACATCAGGGAGTTCTGGGGGGCTGGAGAAGGCCTCAATGTGCAGCTGCTCAAACATCTCATCTGGTGGGCAGAGGAGACAAGGAAACATTAGCTGTGTCATGACGAGAGAGTTGCACATGGCTTAATCAGTCATGTCACAACACCGCTGCTGTTAGCATTTACTGTAGCAAGTGTTTTGCTAACCCTCCTCAGGGCCATGTGCGTTTATTTTCAATGAAGCCAGCGAGAAAGCAATCAATAGACCGGTAGATAACGTTATTTATCATATACGATGTTATGACGTGTATATTTGGGTAGTCTTATATAACAAGGCACTATGGGTTACGGGGCGTGTTTGTGTCGCTGTGCTGCTGAGACAAGAGCTGGACACCGGGGCAGAGGCACTGATCTTCTAAGGTTGATTTTTGGCCAAGACAGCCCCCATTCTCAACAAGTTACAAGACATTTATCTAACCATCACAATTACTCTGAAGCTTTTTAATTAAGGTAAAAATGTAGCTTAGTTAAGCTTAGTAGCTTAATTGTTAGCTTAGTAGTTAAGCTAATAATCCCGCATAGTTCCTCTTTAATAACTTCTGCACAAGAAATTGACAGAAAGAAGTGGACAAGTTGAGATAAGATTGAGATAAAGTCAGTATATTACCCTTGATGAGCATTACCAATTTATATTTAACCAATTTACTGAGGTTGAGCGCTGAAATGACACTGGTGATGATCAAGTGGCCATGAAGCCAAGAGCATTTCTATTCATCACAGAAATGATCAATGACATTAAATTATTTAGCCAAACAAATATTACAAAAGTAAGATGTATACAATCTTTACCAAAACAGGAAAGAAACATGAAGACAAAAGAGGGGAAAATGAAAACATCAAGTTGTACAAGCACATAAACAACATAAACTCAACGTACCGTTTATGCGGAAAGCCAGACCAACTGTAGCTGGGGCTTGAGGTCTGGCAGTCTGGTTGGTGAATCCACAGTCACCCAGAGTTTTGCTGTCCTCTAGCAACTGGTCATCCTGTAGAACAAGTTGAAAATGTCAAAGGATCCCATAATGGGCTAAAAAAATATGTGAATTTACTAGAATGAATATGGACAGAAAACATCTCACCATGGTTCACTGCAGGTACATTACATTACATGCAAATCTGTATAATTAATCCATATGATGCTGTAAAGCTGTCTCTTATGTGACATAATGGGGTGTGTCTTTGACAAACTCACTTTGTAGAGCCGCTGGTCTTCAGGTGGTCTTTTAAGGATGCCTTCAACAATACGCTTCAGCTCATAGACAGTGGTGGACTCCTTGGCATCTGTGAAGATTGTAGTCTTGTGACGCCGGATCATTAAGAACACGTCCTGCAAAAAGCAATGGGCATGAAATTGTTTCAGTTAACATGTCAAAGACAAACTGATTTGTAATCTAATCTTGAGGATGAGAGCTTGGCAATGGATTTACACAAAATGTTACAGTCACTTTAAACAGGGAAGCTAATTCTGTGGCTTTCTTAGCTTGTAAACAGGTTGGGAGACATTAACACTTTTTAATCTGACAAAAGATCTCAGCAGGCCATTAAGTCTTTAGTATCTCTCCCTCTTGCTACTGTTTATAACACCTTCCTAACCTGTACCGACACTGTCCGTGTTTAGTTGGCAATTTAAGGTAGTGTTGAGTCTTAAGTAGGCCATGTGCCCAAATCCAGAGGAATTAACGGTACTAACATTTCATTGAATCATGAGCTAGCTACAAACTGTGAGCAATAGCAGGGAAACGAAGCTTCAAGCTAACGCGAAATTAGCCAACACGAACCAGCCTGGAGACTTTTGACAGACAAAAACAGGCCTGACAGGTGACCCAAAATTAACACGCGTTATAGGTCTCACAATAGTCGTACACGTCCATTTGATATAACAAGGCTAACCGGGTTAGGTGGCTGCCATTACATCACTTCCAAGGTTAGCCAGGCTAAGATAAATTACCTCGCTACAACCTCTCCTTAGAGATAGGAAGGCGAAGCTAACACAGCAAACTTAGCGCTAGCTTCTTAGCATACACAAACCGAAATAAACAGTCCTATAAAAGACAGTATACTGTGTTACCGCTACGCATATCTTTTAAACAAAGCACTTAACGTTAACTCAATATTTTTATACTAGAACCAATCTCACAAATTTGTTGATAGTTAAAATAAAGGTACCATTTCAAGTGGTCAGCTAGCTAGCCAGTTGCGCCAGCCCTGTGTTGAACCCCAGACTGCACCGCTTGCGGATATTTCGCAATTCAGATAAGCAGTCCGTATTCACAGAGCGCAGATACGCTGCGCTGCGTGTCACTTTCAGAATTTGGCGCCAGGTAGTTTCATGCCTGGAGGATGTACGAGCAGTTTGACTTGGAAACAGCGACTATCTAGGTCATGAAGACTGTCTGTCCGTAACACTGGATTATGGTCTGTGTGGTAACGTTGTTAAACGCTTCTTCACCTAACGCTAAAATGTCAGTTAAGGAACGTTATTTTAATGTAAGTTAGCTAGCTAACTCAGTTATGTTGTTGTGTTAGATGTTGTTGAGGCTGGGTCCGCCCTCGGTTAACGTTAGCTAACATGTTTGTCGAAGGTGTCATTTGTCAGCGAAACGACCGAATGACGGATTTATTAGACAAAGCTCATTTAGTAACATAATCGATACTTAGATTATAATTCAAGGACGATGCTGTCAGACTTGTCAGGCGAGCTAACGTAACAGTCTCAACGCCCGTATCAGTCTCCAGGCAGGCGAGACCTGTTGTTCTGCATAAAAGCTGACCATCAAGACCATCAGGAATACATCACTGTACTGACACTGACATGACACAACCGGCCAAACACCTGTCAGGCAGCCTTTTTTTATACGCAAGACATTTGTGTTTTACTTCATAGCGTAGGTGTCAGTGTTAGTATGTTTTAGTTGAACATTTTTAAGTTGTTAGTCTTGGTTCATTCAGGTGGCAAGTATGACTAACATGAGAAAAATAGCACTGGTACATTGCATGTATTGCATTGCCGTCAGTTTACCATGGATGCTCTTCTTTTGACTGTTGCAGAGCACTGTCTTCAAGGAGAGGAACTGACAACGTGCCGAGACAATGTCGGTGGCAGTGGAGACCACAGTGTCCAGGGTGTCTCTCCCTCTTCCCTCCCACTTCTCCCATGCAGAGCAGTCCTTCTCCCTCAAAAAGCGCCATGTCCCCTTTTCCTTGTCGTCTATGTCCAACTCATCCTACTCCTCCCCTAGCCGACTCTCACATTCACTGCCCCCGCTGCCACCCTCCAAGGGATGTCCCCCTCTGAGCAGGATGTTCCCCCAGCATCCATCCCCCTGGACACCCCTGTCTTGTTCCCTCAGGGAGTCCCCCCCTCCAAATTCTGTATATGATCCCAGCAAACAGCAATCCTATTTCAGTCAGTGCTTTACTAATTTGGGCCTACTGGGAAGGGGATCCTTCGGAGAGGTCTACAAGGTGAGTAAAACAAAATTAGTCTCTGTTTGTATGGATGAAACTGATTAGATACATACACTATACTATATGTTAATGTCATTTAAACTGTTCTTCAAGTGAGAAATCTACCTTACATTTAAGACACTTGGAGACACCTGGCACTTATGTAAAATTTGGACAGTTAGAACATCTGAGCTGTGGTTTGATACTGGGGAATTTCACAATACAAATTTAGATATCCCTGTAAGTGTTTTTTTTTCTCTGTGACTAAAATTATCATTTAGAGAAATAGAAGAGAAAACCAAAGCGTTTCTGCTCTGTTGTGTTTCTAGGTGCAAAGCAACGAGGATGGTCGCCAGTATGCAGTGAAGCGCTCAGCTCATCGCTTTAGGGGTAACAGTGAGAGGAACCGGAGTGTGAGGGAAGCCAGAAACCATGAGCGCCTGTGTCCTCACCCTCACATCCTGGATTTTGTGGCAGCCTGGGAGGAGTGTGGCCGACTGTTCATTCAGACAGAGCTGTGTAGCACCAGCTTGCTGCTCCATGCTGAGAACCAGCCTCCTGGCCCAGGTTGGTTTTAAGGACAATAATGCAGATGTCGACATTGGCTCTTGATACACATAATGTGTTGTGCTTCTTGATTGACGCGCCTTTCTTTTAAAAACTTCCGATCCAGATGAGCCTTCAGCGTGGGCCTACCTCTGTGACCTCCTCTCAGCACTGCAACACTTGCACTCCCTTGGTTTTGTTCATCTGGACCTCAAGCCAGCCAATGTCCTCATCACCGACTCTGGTCGTCTGAAGCTTGCAGACTTTGGCCTGCTGCTTGAGCTCAAACAGAAGAGCACAGAGCTTGTAGATGGGAAAGTGAAAGAAGATGCCCAGGAGGGAGATCCCAGGTACATGGCTCCTGAGCTTCTCCGAGGGGAATATGGACCTGCAGCAGATGTTTTCAGGTACTGTAAGATTAAATGAGATCCTAAAATGTGTAACTCATTGATCTGATTTAACTCAGTACCTAAATATTGTCATTTTTATTTAGTCTTGGTGTTTCTATTCTCGAGCTTGCCTGTAATATTGAAGTTCCAAATGGCGGAGAGGGCTGGCAACAGCTCAGACAAGGCTGCCTCCCCTCAGAGTTGACTAGTGGTAAGACCCACTTTCTTTAAGACCTCATAAACTGTTTTTTATTGAGATGACATGACTCATGTTTTTACCGTTTCCATCTGTACTTGCAGGCCTGTCAGCTGAGCTGCAGACAGTACTGCAGATGATGCTGGCCCCAAAGCCCTCAGAGAGACCAACAGTCTCTGAGCTCCTTGCTCTACCCTCTGTTAGGAAACACAGGTGGAAGAGACGCATGTATCTTATGGTCACTGAGACTGTGCTGACACTGACCTCTCTCTGTCAGGTAAGGTGTCTCACAAACTTTTTAAACAGTGACTTATGAAGTTTGGCCTGGCAACAGGTGACTTCATATGTTTTCATATAGGCATAGTCCACGATCAGCAGTGTTTTACCAAGACAGAGGAGCAAACTGAATATCACAGTAGTTATTACCAAACTGTGACAGCGAAAAGGATGAGCTCACGAGATTTAAACATGCTTCTCTGAAAATATCTATTTAATGTAAATTTAATTTTCCTGCTCTTCCTCCACAGTTGGTGATGTGCTTTGGGTATAGACTCCTGTCCTCCCTGCACTTGTCTTTTCTCCCTTGCCGAGCCAAGCCGGTGCCCTGCACTCCTCCTAAGGACAGTTGGAATAAGGATTTGACTCTGCCCCTTGGTGCCATGAATGCTGATTCAGGGAGCCCAGAACATGATGCAGTGTTTCTGTTGGATCACACAGACCCAGAGCTATCCCCCACCTTCTCACACAGGTAGAATCAGCTTGTCAACACAGTCATTTTCATTCCAAGCTTGGGGCACTTACTGGTTTAATTGATGTAACTCCAATTAATTTCACAGTTTTTGGTTAATTGAGGATTTTTAAATGTTAAGAGAGATGTCCTGAGATTGTCCCAAGGATTGGTATTGTGGTGATACCAGGCAGATGTTAATGTTACCATATCTGTGCAGACAGAGTGGATCTTATCTTAGAAATGTATTATTTTAGTAAACATCCAATAAACAGTGAAGTCATGTGCCTGTGCCTTCAGGTAGATTCGTTATTTCAGTCAGATTCCCTGTATAATTTCTTGTATGTTCCCTTTCTCACAGGGTCAAATCCAGACTGTCTGTGGAAAGCACATCTACTCCTCTGCATGCTTCACCGATGCGCCATCGGCGCAGTCCTGCCCACACACCCGCTCACTCAAACCTGGGCAACTGGTCCCCCTGTAACTTGGCTCTGACGCCCTCCAGCATCCACACTAATGGCTCCTGCCACACATTGACCCCCAGTGCAAGCCCCATACGGGCAGATGTTCACACAGATAGCATCAACGAAAAGTCAGCACAGAGCCGACATTCATCGTCCAGCAAGTCCTCACAGAGGCACTGCGGCAACTGGGTCCAAGCGGAAGAGGCTTTACCTCGACCCAACTTTGAACCAAAGAACCTACTCAGTCTGTTTGAGGAAACAACTGCAGAGGGACAGCCATGAGTACAACACTGCCTGTTTATCTTCAGGGACACTGTTTTCACTTCAAAGTTTCAGGTGAAACACTATGAGTATGAGTGTACAGAGTTTACTACTTATTCTGAACTGTGTGTGATTGTTTTCTTGCCATTTTGTTTAAGCCTGCAACTGCTTTCTTTATGCATTTGGAAAAAAAAAGAATTTAGGGAAAAGGATTGGATATGTAAAGAGACCGTAAAGCACTTTTTTATGTTTGTGTAAATGCAATCTGTTGCTGAAATGACAAGTCATGATTTATTGTTAAGCAAGCTACAGTTAGCTTGATGTGCTCTGAGTCGTGTACCTCAAGAGTTACTAAAAATAAAATGAGGAGGAAAGCAGAATCTGAAGTTGTGATTTTGTTTTTTTTTAGTGGAGGTTGTCAGTCCTGCTTAGGATGGTTGAAGCTTGTTCACTTATCAACCAGTAGATGGCAGCAACACACCTCACACTGAATGACAGCCGCCGTTAAACCCCACGAAGGGGACATTGTCTCGTGTACAAAACAATCTACCGGATTATGTATTTTACAACCCGTTTTTAGTCTCCAACTGCGTTGACTGGATGTAATCGATACATCCATCGATCCTAAATCGACACCCGACTGTTCGGAGTTGACTTGATTCATTTACTTGAATACGAGTATCTGCGTCAGTGTGAATATTGTAAACAATGAACGTTTCCGTCCGGATCACCATTAGATAATCTGGGATCCACCTAAAGCAGCAGTAGTGTTTCATGGGCATTACATGAGGATTCAGGTATGTTTCTTTCTCCTTTGTTAATACAAACGTGATCTTTCTGTAATACTGCTGTCATATAATAGCGCCTGTGGTTCTCAATCCTTTTGTTATGTATTGAATAAAATTTGTATTTTTATCTGATTTCAGTAGCTTGAATGGGGAAATGAAATGTAAATGATTAGTGGAGATCTACCAAATGAAAGTCTTGCCTGTATCAAATATGCATCCACTTAAAAATCTTTTTTTTTTTCCTTCTGTTAGTTCACAAAGATGGCCAAAATTGAGCGTCTCAATACCCGAGTGGAGAAGCTGCTGTGTAAAGCAGTGCAGGAGGTTCTGGAGGTGGTGAAAGAGACAGTGTCAGAGTACCAGGAGAAAACAGCCAGAACCCAGAGGGAGAATCAGAGTCTGAAGAGGAGGCTGCAGGAGCTCCAGGATAAGATAACCGAGGAGCGCAGTGGTGAGAGTAAGACAACACACCCTGAGTACCTGCCAGAAATGTGTGATACTGATTGACTGAATATTTTGTTGTCTTGCAGGAACTGTGCCACAGATTTCCATTGAAACCCAGCAGACCAAGGAGGAACAGAGGGAGAGAGAAGATCTGGAGGAGGACACTGAAGAGAAGGGCATTGCAGATTCATTTGAAGACCCCGACTGTGAAGCAGCCATCCCATCATCAGTCACCACCCGTCTCTCTCCCATAGCTACTTTCGGACCACACTCGGGTGGAGATACTTCGCACAGATCAAGAACTCTTAAGAGTGAGACTGAAAATGGGCTGTCAACAACAAACACAAAACGTGTAGACTCCATTATTGCTATTGATATTGATGAGAATAATTCTGATTTAAGCTGTACATCAAATAAATTAAAAGTAGAGCCCACATCTGATAAGGACATCACACACAAACGCACAAATTATTTTTATGAAGATGCTGCGACAAGCTCAACGTCCTTGAGCATACTACACCTAGAACCTGTTCTAAACAATTCAGGACTTTACAGTGCCTCAGGGGCCATCTTCAGTCTGGGTCAAAATAGCATAGAAGAACCACTGTCTCAAAGATACACAGCTACAAACTGTATTGGTGCAGAAAAACAACAGACAAACACTAAAGCAGCCAGCACAGACTCTGGAGCTCCACAGAGGAACATTCGAAAAAACTACTGCTGCTCGCTCTGTGGTCGCACCTTCAGGCATGCAGGTGACTACAAGAAACACAACAGGGTGCACACAGGGGAGAAGCCGTACTGCTGCTCGGTGTGCGGGAAGCGTTTCAGCCAGTCAGGATACCTGACGGTGCACCTGCGCTATCACACAGGAGAAAAACCTTTTGGCTGTAGCCATTGTGGGAAAAGTTTCAGTCACTCCAGTAACATGAAGAAACATCTCCAAACACACCTGTGAGGCTGCTGTGTTTATGCAAAGCAGCCAAACCAACACTGTCACGATCACATTTGTGGTATTTAGGAATGGACGCTGAATAGACATGGTAAGGATAATTAAAGTTGCAAAGTGCTGGATTCTCTATGAGTCACTTTTTAAAGGTCAGCTGAGCTAATTGTCAAAAATAATGTAGCTTTGTTGGTTATTTATTACATGATTAAATGTGCCTTTCTTTTCTTTTCTTTTTTTTAAAATCAAAATAGGAAGCCCATTTCAGAGCATGTGTTAAATTCAAAACAATCAAATAATTCCTGCTCCTTCTGCCTTACTGTTGTTTGTCAGGTGTTCATGGGTTTGTTTACTGTTTTATTTACTGTGTCCTGGAGCTTCTAGTGTGAACCTCCACATTCATTTTTAAAATCAAATAAAAGTATTTGGACATTCTTTTTTGTAAATTGTGCTGTACTGCTCACATCAAGGCAAATGTATGATCTGAATTCACAAAGCAAGTTTGCAAACAGGGCACTGAAATTAATAGTCGTTCTGGTTTATCAGACTCTTGAACTGGACTGCATTAGACTGCCCAATGTGTTAGTTAGTTGGTGAGTTTTACACTTAGTTGAGCCCTTGGTGCACCATCATTGGTATCTTGTATAAGATATACGTGTATGGGAATATCATGCATGCACTTGAGGCTGCCATAGCAGTTCATTAATACCACAAAATTATCCAACTTGATATTTAAGACGACGCCGACTTTTAATTTGAAGACCAACCATACAACTGACGTAAATCCGCTTTTGTTTCCGGAAGTTGTGAATCGTCATTACGCGTCTAATATTCGTGCTTTGTAACGTTGTTTACAGTATTTAAAACTTGTTTATAATTTGTGTGGTAGGCTCGACATTCATTAGAAGTTAAAATATTGCTAATGGTTTGACTGCCTGGCTGGGTTTTGGGACCTCTGGGATGTTTAAAGGGAAAAAAATACAACGTACACGGTGTAAGCTAACGTTTACTGTATTATAGCCTAGCCGCTAACTTGGACTAGCCTGCAGGTACCACAGCTCTATATCTTTGCTTTATTTACGCCTAGCTAGGGAACTGACACTTATTTAAGTGTAAAAATTAGATACATGTTGTTTTATTTTAAGTTATTATGAAATAAACTTTGTACAACTGTAAACACGTCATGTAATATAATGAACATGACATTACATGGTCTACAACATGGAAAAGATTTCATAGTTATTGTACAGCCACACTGCAAATAAACTGATAAAATGACTGGAAAGGTGCACAGGATGGGCTGGACATGACAATAGGTGACATGTAATGTTTAAGCAGAAAACATTTTCCAAATCAGTGTGAAATCTGGAAAATGATAAAAACAGATTCTCCAGTTGTTGTTTTTTTTAAAGTTCATTCTTTTAAAATGTAAATCAAATATTTCTTGTTGATTATTGCTCATTTTACTGAAGGATGCCTGTTTGATCTTCAGTCATACTTTACTCTGCTGTTTCAGGATGTCTAAACTTGAGCGTCTGAACGCTCGTGTGGCCAAGCTGCTGACTGATGCAGTGCAGGAGGTTCTGGAGGTGGTGAAGGAGACGGTGTCAGAGTACCAGGAGAAAACAGCCAGAACACAGAGAGAGAACGAGAGTCTGAGGAGACGATTGCAGGAGCTCCAGGACAAGATAGCAAAAGACAGCACACGTGGGTACAACTGTAATCATGTTGAGATGTATATTAGGGCAACAATGATATTCTAACTGAGGTGTTTTGATGAGTTACTAAAAGTTAACATTTCACTTTCAGCTGTTCTACCTGGAGGTAGATCATGGCTCGAAGACAAACAAGATACACAGGATCATGGGCAGGACTTGAGTCCCGCTCAGAGGTACAACCCAGGTGCCACTCTCACAGAGCGAAATCCGGTAAGCAGCCAGAAACTTGACCACAGCATGAAGCAGAAATACAATGAACAGGAAAGCAACAGTAACTCTGAATCACAAGAGGAGTATAACTTAATACAAGCACCAACAGAACATTGCAAAGCACAACCTGAGGAGGGGACGAACATTATTGAGGAGGTATCGACTGTCCAAACGTTACACAGAGTAAACAGTGATCCCGGCGCTGCCTCGTCGAATAATCTGTGCCAAGCTCACTCCACTAGTCCAGCTGAGGTAAACCTGGCCGCCATCAAAAGAGAACCAGAGTCAACAGATTGCACAACATCAGAACCACCATCTCCTCAAGGACAGTACACCGGATGTATGGACTTAAGCTGTAACTCTTCTCGTCACAGCTCAACTGAGGCCGTCAGGCCACAGGGTAGCTCTGAACCTTACGGACTGGTCTTCGTCCACTCAAGTCATAGCTTACCTAGGAGGCACGGATTCGCTAAAAACAACAGGGTCACCTTTGATGTGAGAAAAATACGAAGGGAACACTTAAGGGAAGATGACTCGCACTTGTGTGTCATCTGTGGAAAGACTTTCAGCAGGATTGGGAATTTGAGAATCCACCAGCGTTGTCATACGGGAGAGAAGCCATATGGCTGCGTACAGTGTGGGAGGCGTTTCAGTCAGGCAGGAGACCTAAAGAAACACAAGAGGGTCCACACAGGGGAGAAACCCTACTACTGTCACCAGTGTGGAAAGAGCTTCAGCCGAGGGGAGAATCTGAAAAGACACCAGAAGATTCACATTGGAGAAACACTGCAGTTACAGCAAGCATGGAGGGAGCAACAGTTGTGATTTTAATACTAGACCATTTAAATAAGCAGAATCTGTGAATTTTGGGTGGGTTTCCTTAAAAATATTTAAATAATAAGCTGAAGACTACATGAAACTCTCCCCTGGAACTTATAGGGAAGGGTTAAAAGGAGTTAACTCCTTGCTGTTTGGGACTTTAGTCAGCTGTGTGCTAAATACTCACGTCTGTCCTTTTAAAAGATCTTTTCTCACAGCAGACACTTTAGTGTGTCCTATCATGAAAAACACAGGTATGATTGATAACATTAAAGAGGACTATATTCAGTTTTGGTAAGCTACTTCGCAGTTCTCTGACAAGTGAAAATGTCTGCTGTGTAAAAGTCTGTTGTGATTAAAAGGACTGTGGGACGTCATCACATTACCAAAGAGGCTGATGCTTTACAGATGGACATACATGACAGTGTCTGAATGGATTTATAACTTATATTATTTATTTTTAAAAAGTGGTGTGATTTTACCTTATGTAACTGTGGAACTAACAAAAGAAGATATCCAAGGAGAATGTAATGTTATAATGGATTCTATTAGTACTAATTTATCTGCTTTTAAGGCATCAATACTGTGCAGCAGCAGCAAGCATTGTTAATCCACTGAGCCTTAGGTCTACAGAACAGGTACAGAATGGTCTGTTGTGTTATATAGTGTAACACCTGTTGTGTACAAAATGTTAAAAAAGTGAATAATAACTACAATGATTGACACTTGAATGGCATTTAGGTTGCCTGATTATGATACTGGTTGAATTTTCACAGCAAAGGGAATAGATTCATGTGTTTTATGGAAACATATTCTCATGGCTTAAATCATTAAAAAAAAAGAATAACAAACATCACCTCTCACCCCCCCGGTGGATGTTGTGTGTCCTTGTTTTACTTTGTGAGTTATTTTGGTGGAGTAATCCTATAAGGCTAGAATGTGTAAATAATTATCACGTGTATCAAGTTGACTTTACACAACAGATGTTAGGGATTTTCACAGAGGAACTAACACACAGCATCAACTTCAATGGATTTACCACACACACACAGCAAAAACTGTATGTCATCAGTACAGAGTCACATGGTAGCATTTCAGAAAACACAGGTCCTATGTTACATTTCAAACATCAGATTCGCACACACACACACATATAGTCCTTTGACAATCACATACATATACATATAGTCCTGTGACAATCAGTTTTAAACAAACCTACATTACATCAGATATGAATACATAATGTTCATCACTGCAGTAACAAAGAATATAAAATCAAACACGACAAACCTTTGCGACATGATTTCAATTTGTCAGGTTTTGGCTATTTGTTTAAACATAACTTTATTTACTGTACATCAGCCAATACTATAAAGGTCTTCTTGGTAGATTTAGACTTAAAACCAACCAACAAGTCCTAGTATGAGACAACACAGTACCACAGAATTACCTGATTATACGGCACCTGTGTGTGTTGACCTTTTATTTCACTGATGTAAAATTGTAATCAATCAATGATTAGCCTACATAATCAGCTTTTACACTCATAACTTTTACCTATATTTCTAATGCAGATCATGTTTGAGAGGATGGATTGAGGCATAAAGTAACATTTAGAAGCATTTACATGAGAATCACTGAAATCTTTTAGTACAGAGACAGGCTGAGACAGAAACCAACGCTGATCATGTGTGTTGTTTGTGTTTGTGGAGTTGCAGCTGAGCCTGTTTTGCTCAGACTGTAGTTAGTTAAGTGCTGTTGACGTGGAGCTGCCCTCACCTTTAGCTACACCAGGAAGTGATTGACACACACCCTCGGAGGAAACTGAAATACACTTACACACACACACCCATACACTTCATAAAAGGTGAGTAACCACGAGCCACGAGGATGTGGGAAAGTGTCCGCTGCTTCTTCTTTTAAATCGGCAGTAAACACGGCAGGTTACGGAGAGAAACGGAAATTAACGCAGACTGTGGCGCAGACAGATGTTTAGACGTAACCGCCTGAGAAACTAGTAGCGGGTTATTTAATGGCGGTCCGGTTGGCACGACTCCAGCAAAATGTCAAACGAAATCAAGAGTTTGTGTTCAAGTGTTAAAAATGTGTAGCGTTTCCTCGTCGAAACGCGGTAAAGGGAGTTTATCTGGTGCCCCGACACGAGCAGTGACCCCCGCTAATATCAGTCACACAAACACAATTATGGGGATAAATGTGGAAGTGAGAGCTGCATTATATTTCCGTTTCGTTGTGTTTCGTTTGTTTGATGTGTGTAGGGTTCTGCTCTGAGGAGCCTGTGATGTTGAGATGAAGATTGATGAAAAAGTTGTCACCTATTTTGAATCTTGCAACTCACCTGTGGACAAGGAGGGTTTCCTCTACAAGAAGGTAAGACACAGAGGAAACTACACCATTCAAATCTAACAGGAAGTAGGTTATGTTTATGTGGAAGTTAGATCATATTCATACTTTACAATGTTCTCCTTTATTTGACTTTGTCTTACTTATAGTTTTACATGATGATGATGATGATGATGATTATTATTATCTCTATAATTTATTTATTTGTTTATTTTAACAGGGACAGTGCACAGCTAAGCTAAATTTCATCTGTAGTCCCTGGGCAGGAAACAGAGAACATATAGACACAAACACAAAACAACATCTTCAACGACAACAATAACCAGATTTCCCAACATTAAAAAACTACAGCAATGCAGTTTCACACTCACAAACCAGTCAAGCTGTTTCTCATTCATTTATTCTTGTTTTCTTTTACACAATATGCATCTTAATCATCTATAAAAGCAGTTGGATTATACATGCAAATACAATATGGATGTATTGATCTTTTTATGTAATAAAAAAGATGAATATATCTGAAAATAAAAGTCATTTGTTGTTTCTTAATGATTAGTTTTTAATCATTAAGAAACAGAGGGTCATATTTATGAAGCAAATTATTTAAACAAAGCTCCAAAGTGCTTTACATGTGACGCTAGACAAGGCAATTAAGTAAAATCAGGCAACTTCAAGTGCATTAAATGATCAAATAAAACATTCAAACTGTCTGGATTATTGTTTGATTCTTTAAAAGCATAAAATTTTACTTTCCTTTTGAGTTTTGTGGCGCTGTGCAACATTTGACCTCCCACTAACAGTTATTTCATCAAAGCAATTGGGTAAGAAATTGAGTAAATGATCCATTTGTAAACGAGTCAGTAACGCACAATTGTCCCACAGGGTGAGATAAAGACTTCCTATCAGAAGCGCTGGTTTGTGCTGAAGGGAAACCTCCTCTTCTACAAGGACAGGCCGACTGACCGGGACTTGATTGGAGTGATCGTTCTGGAGGGCTGCACCGTCCAGCTGTGCGAGTCCGAGGAGCAGTTCGCCTTCTCGCTGCTGTGGAGCGAGCCGGGGCTGAGAACCTACAAGTTTGCTGCCGAGGACCAGGCCAGTCAGGAGAGCTGGATCAAAGCCCTGCTGTCGGCCAACCACAGCTACCTGGCCCTGCTGGTGATGGACATGGAGAAGAAGTACAAAGGTGAGAGGCAGGGGAGAGGCTGCACGTCTTTATCTGTGTGCGGTGAAAGAGAGCGGCCTTTGTTCTGGACTGCAGCTGTGAGAGGGGTTGCATCACTGTTTACTGCTGCACATCAGATGCCATGTACATCGTGGTACAATAGAAGAAACAGTTTGTAACCATCTAAGACTTCATCAGAGACGGGCTAATTCGAGTCTGTGTTAGTTTTAGAAGATGTGGTTTGTAGTTTTGCTGTATTTAATCTACACAAGCTTAACAGAGGTGGGTTTGAACGCAGGGTTGTGTGTGTTTGTCCATATATATGTTGACATTTGTACACTGCCAGTTTTTTATCTTCTTGTTTTGCTGCTTTCCTTGAAAATAAAATTGTACAACTAGGTAATTCTAATTAGTCCTGGGGACAATTAAAATGCATACAAATTCAAATGGTTCATTTGTGGCCTGGATCGAGAAGTAAATTCAAATAATGGGGATTTATGAAACAGTCTCATGGGCTCGATCTGTCCTGCAGATGGATACTTTTTCACTGCGTAAGAGGGATTAACACGGATTTGTGATTTCACAACACAAGCAATGCGATTTTCATCAAATCTTTTAGAGGCTGAAGTTGATGTTTTTGTGTTGTTTATGTGTAAGATGTTCTTTTACACCTCTAGAGTGGCTGCAGCCCAGGTGGCAGAGAGGATCAGGATAATTGATTGTAGGGTTGATGGTGTGATCCATGGCTTCTTGTGTCAATGTGTCAAAATGTCACTGAGCAAAATGCTGAACCAAGAAACCTTATCTGCCAAATGAATGAGCACAGTGTCATATAACTTGTTTATTTCTCCATCTGTCTTTCCTCAGATGCATTAGTTGCATTCTCCAGTGAACCAGCCAACACTTTCACCACACCAAATTTCATCACAACGGCAGCAGGATATCCTGCAGCCGCTCAGAGCAGACAAGCTTCGACGCTGCCCGTGGGAGCAGGACCAGCTCTGAGCTCCGGTCCGCCGCTTCAAACTCTGACCATTTCATCCAAAACAGCCAGTAAGAAGTCACCCAAACTGTGGCCCAAGAGGAGTGCAAACGTGGTGCCCATCAACACTCCTGCTCCACCCATGGGGGAGTGGTCAGGGGCCTGCCCAGGCATCAAGGAGGATTTTAGTAAACTACATGAAGAGTTTGGAAAAGAAGTCAAGGAACTGATTGCTAATTGGTCAAAAAGAGGTCAAGCAGGTGAAGCTGCTGCAGAGGAAAACTTGATAGATTTTGGATAATAAATGTGAAGCATCTAAACCCTCATTTCATTGACCATGGTTACATTGCAAAGTTGTTATTGTAAATAAGAAAGAAAAACGTTACAATATATTTAAGACATGTACATATTTGTAGTTGAAGGGCATACTGTTTCTTTTTTTTTTACTCATCATGTCATTAAATGATCTGTTATTTCATGGTGTGAGCTTTGTTCCTTATTCCAGTGGAGTGATTTCCTCAGGCGAAGCTTTGAAAACCCACCGTAATGTTTTGCGTAAAACAACTGAGAACTGAGAATTTTCAGTGGCTATGGGACGACATCTTTCTGATATTCGTGCTGAGGATACGTTTTTCTGATACCTTTGTGAAACTATAATAAGGTTTATTTTCATGATTGGGTAATCTCCTTTTTTTTCAATTAACAGATTCTTCATTCAGCATTTAATATATCAACAAATAAGGATGAACCCATGCCCATCACATTCTCACAGAACTCACTGTAAAACCCTGTCCTTTTTGTCTAACCAACACTCCCAACCCCAAAATATATTATATCCAGTTTATAGTGACAGCAAATGCTTGTGTGTTATAAATTTGTTTTGACTGAAAAATGACATGTAATTCCAGCATTCTTGACTGGACAGGTATTTCTTTTTTTCTAAATACAAAAATGTCCGTATTCATTAGTAATCAGTTCATATCGAGCTCCAATTTGTTGAATTAAACTTCCAAAACAGTCCAGTGACTGTGGGTAAAAAAAGGATAGCAGTTGCGTGGGGGGCACAGCAGGCCAAGAAGGGTGAAGTCTGTTGAATTTTAGAAGAGAGTCAAAATGGCTGAGAAAGAGAATGACGGGGGTTGGCAGAGCTATTTCAGTCTGTACAGCTGTCTTGTTTTTATGGTCTTTGACAGAGCTTGGGACCCTTTCTCCCTCTGTGTCTTGCTCTCTTTCTCTCTGTCTCTCTCTCTTTTCACCTTCAAGCCCATACTTGAAGTAGTTGCTCCTATGCTCGCGACCTTCTTCATGTAGGATTCAGTTTCTGATCGCTTATATCTCTCTGATTTCACATCAGCAGTGGTCGAGATGTTTGATCAGATAAAATCAATCATGTTACATGTTATAAATATTGTATGTTATAAAACAGCTGTGCTGTAAAACAGTCATAAATATTTGTCCCCTTTGGAAAAATTAGGTCATATGATGAAATACAAGGTCTACAAATGACTGCAGATGCAGTATCAGTTCGTGCTGCTGCTGTATACCAATACATACCTAAGCTGTGCTGTGACATGATTGATGGTAGCCCATGTAGCTCATATATGGAGTTCGGTGGGTGGATCACTGTCTCCCTATTCCAAAGCAACTATACTGGGACCCTCCTGAAGCATCCCAAATTAGTGCGTCCGTAGTGGGAAAGCTGCTCATTTAGCCCAATCATCATTTGCTGTTTGACTAATTAACACAGATATTCTTAAAAAAAAATTTTTTTTGACACGCTGCCTGTTGGAGTTTGAATGTATTGTATATTATCATTTTAACAGCGCTGTTCTTGTTTCTCTATATAATGCAGCCTGTATTTACTTTTTCTGCCTCAAAACTAAATTGAAAAGTTGTTGAAACTGATTTCCTGTAACCCGTGTCAGTATCAAAGGACTGTTTTCATTTCTCATTGATGGACGGTCGATATTTCCAGATGCCCACTGGTTGAGTGTCATTACTGGATCTGGACCAATGTCCAGCAGCCAACAGTTTTCAAGTTTCATGACTGTTTATAAACCCTGATGGCTCCTACTACTATCTGATAGTAGGCACAAACCTCAGACCAAACCTATCATCTAGACAGGTGATGATTTAAAGTTATGTTACCCACAAATAAGTGTTGGAACGCTCGGGCGTCCCGCTGCTGTTAATTACTAGAAAGTGCTGGTCAGGCTGACTGCAGGATAATTGTACAAGTCCGTGAGTGTGTATCGAGAGGGTAAAGCGGCTATGGCGTGTCTTCATACAGTTCACTGGGTTTTGTTCTGTCACAGTGAATGGAAAAGAAACAAAAATAGCCACAACAAAGACTCTCAGTCTGTCAGGTGGAGGAGGAAGAAGAAGAAGAAGAAGAGTACGGGGACAGTTCAGTTGTCTGTCAGCATGTCCTGTCGTCAGTTTGGCCATATTAGTCCAGATGACACCAAAGTCAGGCCTGTGTGTTGGCATTGAATTCACCTCATTCCAAGACTCCTGTGGCTTATTTTGGAGCATCGGTAAGCCGATCCGACCCACCACCTCCTCGCTCCTCCCTCTTTCTCTTACTTTCCCTCAGCTCTGTTTTCCTGCCAAACCTGATGGTGTGGCTAAAGTTAGCCCCCCTGGGCTAGTATATAAGGCCCCAAGGGTCCAATACTTACATGTCAGTCACATCGGCTTGGCGTAGGCTTCTCTTCTTGACCAACAACAACAACCCCACAAACTTGAGAGATGGTGAGTGTGGCCATGCTCCTTGGAAGAGCAGTCTCTAGGGACCTAGGATCTTCTCAACACTAAATCTGATGAAAGCATCACTGATGCATTTGCTATCTGGATTACCAACATCCCATCAAGTGAAATTGTAGGAGAAAGCTGAGCATCTGTGTGGATGTGGACCCAATCTCTAATCTACTGGCTTGCGCTGGATTTTGGCTAACATCTCAATCCTTAACCAGGACAAGATATTGACATACAATGTGACTGGGGATCAATACCTTAAGATTGTACTCCCCCAAAGCCATTATAAAAGACTTTACTAAACAATGTCATAGATATTAAAGAATGAGATTTGTTTTATGAGAAAAACAATCATCTCTTCACAAGAATGTGGGATACTGATGGTAGTCTGTCAAAATCCACAAAAATTAGAAATTTAATGTTTATTTTGGAGATTTTGTTTTTGTTTATTCCAGCGATTTGAAACTGTGTGTAGAAGTAACTAAAAGTTCTTAGTGTCCTCTTTAGGGCACGATTGACATTCTTTACATCTCTTAGCCAGGATCTATTTGTTTGCTCCACGTTTTGTTTGTTTGACATGAATTTTACCGTTCATCTTTTCCCAGGCACCCAAGAAGGCCAAGAGGAGACAGCAGCAGGGTGAGGGTGGATCCTCCAATGTGTTCTCCATGTTTGAGCAGAGCCAGATCCAGGAGTACAAGGAGGTAAGTTCCTTCACCACGTTCACACACTTCAAAACGTTCTAGTCGTGGTAGAAGAAGTTGAGGTCCTTCAAGGCCATGAGAGGAAAAGGACATATTGTGGCGCTCATATAACTGATGACTCCGCGTATCATTTGACCTTATAGGTAATGTGAGGAAGCTTCCAAACGATACAGACCTGCATGACAGCAAAAAATGTCCTTAGCAGCATGACAGGGGAGTAAATCTGAGCTTTTCTGATGACAGCAGCTACCTCTCCCCTGTGGTAGCTCAGCAATGCTCCTCTGAGACTCCAGACACTCGCTCTGTGACCCCACTGGAATGCTGCCCAGCAGCTGGGGAGCAGAAAGAAGGGCGGAGGTAGAAAGAACCAGAAAACATTTGATGTTCATAAATCAAACGTTAAGTACACTTCAAAACAACTCAAAAAGAGAATTAACTAGGCCGTTCTTTGAAGATCCATGTAGAAGTGACAGACAATACAGTGGCTACAGTAGCTTTGCTGATGATTTAGAGGCGCCAAAATATGGAAGAACATGTGTGACCCAAGATTTAGTCATAAGGCAAAAACAGGAGGGGGGTAAGTGCGTGGGTAGGGTGGGTGACAGCTGTAATCAATACCTTCTCCTTAAATGTCGCAAGGGGCTTGTCTGACATTCCGAGACCATTTTAACACCTTAGAAAGACAAGTGGCCGACCAGCTGCCAAGTCCCAAAAGGTTTCCAATGCCATCTTTGGTTTCACAGGGTGGTACACCCAGCTATGTGGGAAGAGAAGTGGAGAACAGCTCAACATTTATGCGTTTATGTTGGCAGACCATCTCACACAAATAATCGTCATAAGCAAGTCTTATGATGAGGACTTGTGAGACATGTGAGAATCTCAATTTTCACTTTTAATTAGTTCGATTTCAGCCGATAGCTGTCGAGCTCATGATTGACATCTGAGGAGGTGGCAGGCCTCTGGTATGGCGACCAGCGCAACAAATCAGGTGCAACCGAATGTTTTTAACGTATTATCTCACTGTTCCCTGGCAGGCTTTCACAATCATCGACCAGAACAGAGATGGCATCATCAGCAAGGACGACCTCAGGGACGTGCTGGCCACCATGGGCCAACTGAATGTGAAGAATGAGGAGCTGGAGGCCATGGTGAAGGAGGCCAGCGGCCCCATCAACTTCACTGTCTTCCTGACCATGTTCGGCGAGAAGCTGAAGGGTGCGCTGACAGAAACTTAACTCATTGTCACCTTTCTTCTTTTCTTTTTTTTCTTTTATTTTTCATACTTAATTTCTTTTATAACTAAATTGGCCTGATTTTCCTTCCAGGTGCTGATCCCGAGGACGTCATCGTGAGCGCTTTCAAGGTCCTGGACCCTGAGGCCACCGGCTTCATCAAGAAGGAATTGTGAGGGTTTTGACTTGTATTCAGCTCTTTGTTGCATAACCTTGAATCAGAACCAGGATGATACTTATTTTTCAACATTTTTCCCTCTCCAGCCTTGAGGAGCTCCTGACCACACAGTGCGACAGGTTCACCGCTGAGGAGGTGAGCTCGTCCTCCTTTGTCTCTCTCATTTTGCTGTCGTTCCCCTCAGCCATTTAGGATTGTAAATTGTTTCTTTAATCTCCCCCCTCTACAGATGACCAACCTGTGGGCTGCTTTCCCCCCTGATGTGGCTGGCAATGTGGACTACAAGAACATCTGCTACGTCATCACACACGGAGAGGAAAAGGAGGAGTAAATACCCCTCTCTCATGCTCTCTACCTCCGTTCAAACTCGTACGCGCTCCACCACCTACCCAACCCCTCCTCAACACCATGGCTTCCTTGCATACGCTCACGCCCCAGTCACTCTTTCCGCTTGCCAGCTCACTACGCAAAAGACTTGTCTCCTTTATTGAGATACTCAGTGAGAGGACTGAAGGCTGTGGGGGTGTTTGTGTGTGAGTACCAACAGGGGAACATGGGATTATTTTCAATAAAAATAATCTTGTGACACCGAAACACTCTCTCTATCTCTGTCCCTGCCTCTTGTTCCTCCTCCTTTTCCTCCCATCACTCATTCTGTCCTTCTGTGCTAAGGCCAACAGTGCATGCATCATACCTACGTGCAGCTATGCAGTCAGCGGTCAGTCAAACAAAAACTCTCTTGGGTGCTATGGTGCATGCACAGTCACTTGCTTGAAACAAGTAAGCAGCCTGACCCAAGTGGTCTGTTAGTCTTAACCTGACACAGAGTGTTTAATGGATTTGTCCCTTGGTTTTTATTAGAGAGGAGCACACAGTAAAAGAGTGGGGGTATTGTACTATAATAGCTTCCCTACCCCTCTTTTTTAAATATCTGTCTCTCCTTCTCTAATGCACAGGTACGAAAGGAGAAGTAGTAGAGAAAAAAGGAAAGCATGGTTTTCTAGAACTTTAAATCTTGTAAATAGAGAAAGAGATGGTGAAAGAAGGTGAGCGAGAGGTAGGAAAGAAAGAAACAAAAGTGAAACATATTTGTTTTGGACTCTCCTTCCTCCCTCTCACTGCTGTTTCTCTCCTGTTGTTGTGACTGTGTATGTGTCTCCACTGTAACAAAATAAAGAAGCACAAATAAAATCCATTATCTTTCGTACGACACTGTGTCTGTTGGTTTAAGTGGTGGGTATGGGTGAGAGACCAGTAGAGCGCTGACTGCACACTGACTGCAATATGTATATGATGAGGCACTGTCCAGGTTAGAATAAGTTCCTTTGAATGATGATTAATAATTTTAATGGTCAAAACTAGTGAGCTTTAAGGTCATCTAGAGAAAAATCAAACACTGTGTAGAGTTGGCATTATTGTAAAACAACTTTCTCTCATTTCCATGGCCCAACACGAACAGGACTGAAGGGACAAAATAATGGAAACATCTAAAAACACTTTAACACCTCTTAAGGAGAAGGACGACACTCTGTCTTCAACAAATAACCATGCGTCATGTGTAACACCCCACTATTTATTTTATATTAATATATATTATTATTAATACATTGTACAAAAAAGATTTTCAAAGTAATTAGAAAATAATTTAGATTAAAACAAAGTTTTATGTCCATTTTATTCAATTGTACACTATATTTAAATATTCTATCACTTTGGTCCAATTTCTCAGTAAACACTGGCTGGATTGTCATGACACTTTGTGAAGATGTTCGTAGGTCCGAAAGAATAAAGTTGACTTTGACGACCCCCCGGTTTTTCTAAGGTGCCAAATTTAGGTGTGACATTTTTGGCTTTTATTTGTCTTGACAACAAAGGGTTTTGTACTTTTGTAACATGATTGTGGCAAATAAGTGTCTCATCTCATCTGCAAGATATTAACTCTTAAATGTTATGAAAGAGTTAAATTATATACATATTAGTTATTTGCAATTATTCGTATTATTACAAAGGAACCTGGTTTTACAAACAAATAATAATATCTAGACTTAATACAAAATGTGTTCATATGCAAGGTGTAAAACATCAATGAATCACGTGACCCAGTGACGTTACCACCCTAAACAGGATGTGAAGCTGCCCGGAACAACCAAACGTTTTACCTTCAAAATAAAAGCACAAAATATATCCTATAAATACCTGCACTGACCCTACTGAATACCACACCAACAAAACAGGAGTCCTCTCTCGAAGCGGCTAAATGTCGCGATCAGACTTAATGGTTCAGTAAACTCGCGCTGCGTTTCGTCACCCTAACTCACCAAAGGTTTCAACAGCGCGTTTTATTTTGAAAATGGCGACCGGAAGCGGGGTGCGAGTGTGAAACCTGTCCCTGATCAGAGGGCAGGAGAGCAGTGGACATACAGTAGTGTTACTGTAAAACATTTCAGGCCCCGCTTTGTCACCATAAGCTCGGGATGGCCCCGTGGTAACGAGCCCCGGCGGCCGTGGAAGCCATCGATACCGCTGTCGTCCTGCCGTGCCTTCCTGAGTCCTGACGGGCCGAGACCTACCACCACCATGGCCTCAGCGTTTCCCCGCTGCACATCTGTCAGACTCCCCGCTCTGGCCACTGTCCTCCTGCTCCTGCTGTCTGCGACCACCGTAGAGTCCTCACAAGGCGACAAGGAGCCGGTTTACCGAGACTGTGTGAAGCAATGCGTCCGGACCAACTGCACCGGAGCGCGGCTACGGGGCTTCCAGTCCACCCAGCCGCAGTACATGGCGCTGACAGGTCAGTTGTTGTTGTCGTTGGCAGGTAACTTAAGCTAACTTAGCTGTTTAGCACTCTGTAGGTTTCTTAACCACACAGCGTTTGTATTTAGTGATAAAACATCCGTAACACACACTAAATGAGTCCCTTGACTGTCTCTGGGGACAGTTTCTATCCACTTTGTGTTTGCTGCTCTGTGGAGCTGCTCCCTGCTGGAGCCGCTCTGTATGACATGGCTTTTAACTCACTTTCTCATCTTTGACGTTTCATGAAGCGTTAGGCTAAAGTGTGCAGTTTTGAAAAGTTGAAAGGCTTGTGTTTCAGGAAAGACCAGGTGCGACAATAGGTCCAGTGTAACTCCACCCTGGCTTCACTATTAACAATTCATCGGTATAGGTGTGTGTGCTGGGCGCCCCTAAATATTCACTTGCCTCAGCCTCCATGACTGTGGAGGAGACTACAGTCAGATGCAAATGAATGCTGTAGTGACTTGGCAATACTTTAAGACACAACACAACAGACTGGGACACCATCCTTGGTTTCTGTATGTTTAAGTGGAACCAGTTCATTGAGCCTAAACCAAACAATGGGCAGTGGTTGTTTTGCTACAGATATAAAGAGAGCAGATTTTGTCCCTAATAATGAATCTGTATTGTAATGTTTATAACTTTATAACAATTGCAAATAGAGCTGAGTTGTCAGTCAGTTGGAAAATAATAGGCAACTTTTCTGATAATCTATTAATAGTTTCATTGAGTTTCCTAACAAAAACAGTAAACATCTGCTTGTTCTAGTTTATTAATTGGAGATTATATTCTTCTTGAATGGGCAGAGCAACCAATTTGAAGAAATCGCCCTGGTCGCTGAAAAACTGTGATGTTCTTTTAGTGTTTTTACACAATTTCTCAAAAAAGATGAATGGATAGGGAGACTGATTATTTGTAATCATAAGAGGAACCTGTGCTTGTTTCCCCTCAGTTTCACTCTCCTGTGTTGCTGTGTTGCAGGTTGGACATGCCGTGATGACTGTCGTTATCAGTGCATGTGGACCACAGTGGGCCTTTACCAGGCTGAGGGCTACAGGGTCCCACAGTTCCACGGCAAAGTTTGTTTTCATCACAATATCACATAAACTTGAGCAAAATGCCGGATTCTCTCCGAGTGCACATCTACTGGTTTCATCTTAACTGGGTGATGTGTTGTTTTTATGTCTCATAGTGGCCGTTTGCGCGCTTCCTGTGTTTCGAGGAGCCGGCGTCCGCCCTGGCCTCTCTGCTCAACGGCCTGGCTTGCCTTCTCATGCTGCTGCGCTATCGGAGCACGGTGCCACGCCAGAGCCCCATGTACCACACCATCAACGCCTTCTCTCTGGTGAGCACAGTTGACACAGAAATGCACCAGTGCTACTGTGTATTTACATGAACGAGCATGTAACAGGAACATGAGTCTGTGTGTGTTTTGTTTTTAGGTATCTCTTAATGCCTGGTTGTGGTCCACGGTGTTTCACACCCGAGACACCTATCTCACTGAGGTAATGACTAGTTAAGTGCAGTCTCTGTCAGCCTGAAGCTGCATTAAGTGATTTTTGCTGACTTGGTGAGAAAGTGACCAACCTGTTCCAACTCCCATCTGACTGATACATTTCATAATCTCACATCTTTACCATCCCAGTGAGAATAATATCTGTTCAGTAAACTATAACAAAGTTTCATAATAGCTGCACAGACCAGCAAACTAAAACAGTGATCTGAGAGCAGCTAAGGGCAAGTCTCTTTTTTCCTACATCACAGAGTCTGTTGATTCATTGTTTATTTAAAAGAAAAACCACTCCGTGCTGTTTCATTGTAAACAGAGCGTCATGCTACTGAAATATCTTTCCAACTGTCAGACCACCTGCTGAGATTAGTGTTTTGTTGTTTTATTGGCTAAAGAGCTTAGACAATCAGTAGCATCCTAATGTCATTACCAACAAGCCTTGCAGCTATGTGCGCTACGTGTAACATGCTGCACAACAGACGCCTCTTTTTCTCTTGAGCTTTGATGCTGATGTCAGTAAACGTCTCATCTGTTTTTCCTCTTTCAGAAAATGGACTATTTCTGTGCGACAGCTGTCATTCTTTACTCAATCTACCTATGCTGTGTGAGGTAAGCTCTGATACAGGTGTTTCACGTGACCCACTTTGTGAATGAAATTTTTGCTCTTCATATGTCTTGACTCCTCTCTTTACTAGAACTCTGGGTTTAAGGCGACCTGGGGTGTCCAGCATGGTGGGAGTCCTGCTCATCTTGGCCTTTACCTCGCATGTGTCCTATTTGACCTTTGTCAGCTTCGACTACGGCTACAATATGGCTGCTAACGCCACCATAGGTACAGTGAATGCCACATTACACATGCTTCCTTTCTGTCACTTGATCTGCTCAGCAGCCATATCCCCACACCCCAGCTGAACCCCTGACTCCGTCTCTCTGTCTCTGGATGTTTCCAGGTATGGTGAACCTCCTGTGGTGGCTGTGTTGGTGCTGGCAGAACCGGAGGACCCTGCCGTACTGGTGGAAGTGCGGCTTGGTGGTGCTGCTGCTGCACGGTCTGGCCCTGCTGGAGCTGCTGGACTTCCCCCCACTGCTCTGGATCTTGGATGCTCACGCTGTGTGGCACCTCAGCACCATCCCAGTGCACTTCCTTTTCTACAGGTTCGTCTGCTCCCTTTTTTGTAGCTGTAATAAAGAGAAACTTTCGTGGCAGTTTTTAAAGAAGATGGACAATATATGTTTTTGAAAATGTGAGCAGGAAAAAAGGTTGATTTAATCTGTTTGTGTGAAAGGAGAGGATAAAAAGAAAGACTGATAAAGTCAAGTACCTGATCAATGATGCTTATTTTGTTCTCTCTCCAGTTTTCTGATAGACGACAGCCTCTACTTATTAAACACAGAGAAGATGGGCGTCAAAGTTGAGTAGGAGGTGCTCATCGCCTCTTCACCACGCCTATACCCTTGCACCCCTCCAATCAGGGCAGCTGGACACCCAAACACGGAAGTAGCTCAGCCTCCCAGATGACATGCATGACACTACTATGACTTCCATCAAAGCAGCCTTTGTTTACACTCTTTTTTGTTTTAGATTTCTTATATTTCTTTTTTTTCTAAGAAAAAAGAGAATTGTCACCATTGATGCTTGTTCTACATAACTTTGCCTTGTGCTCACGTGTGCTACCAGTCTTTTGCCATCTGTCACAAACACAAAGGAGCGAGTTTTCAATGCTTCCAACCGCGATGATTCGGGTGCACGTCCAGCTTCCTTCGTCCGTCAGCTCTTCCTGAACTCGCCCCTCCCCCTTACCTGTTGCTGGACGTCCAACACACTCTGAGGGCAGTTTGCTGCGGCTGACAATAGATGGCACCAAATCACTTGCGAGGCCGGCCATCGTTAACCTACTGCGTGCGGTACAGCATGTGTTCAGGGTTCATCTGTGCCAAAAGTGGACTGGCGGACACAGAGAGGTCCCCCCTTGTGAAAAGGGAAGGGGGGGGGCTGCCAGCAGATTGATCTAGAGAGAGGGGGAAGGGGTTTATGTTTGGAGGCCATTCTAGCTGACTGTGTTTTTTTTTCTTTTTTCTCACCGTCACACCTTTTATTTTTGTGCCTCTGTTGTTTCCATTGCTGCTTTTTTTTAATTCTGTATTATCATTTTAAATTTTTATTTTTGTATTTTTCATCTGTTGCCTTAGTTGTTTTAATTCCACTCCAGTTGACCAGTCTGTGCTTTATTCTGTTGACACTTTTACTTTATTGGATTTTTTTCTTTTAATTGGGTGGGGGTATTCTTGACGCTCAAGAAATGGAAATGTTATTTTTATTCACCTGGATTGCCTTTTAGAGTGAGGGAAAGAAAAAAGAGAATGACTGAGGTAGGAATTGAAAGCATGAAGAGTTTCTAATAAATTCTGGGGGTAGAGGGTGTTTGTGTGAGAATGAATGTCGAGGTGTTTGTTCAACACCAAGGGTTTCGATCGGGTTGTATTTCTTTGCTGCAAAGTTCCCCAGAATGACACGCACACACAGCCAGCTGCTTTACAGATACCTGCCCCATCATGTTAAATACTCCACTTCCCTCCGTGTCTGCCTTACATACTGTATCAGAACCTGCAAGTCCATGAGCATGTTTCTTCTTTTTCTGTAGCAAATCACTTTCTTTTCTTCTCCTCTGAGCCAAACTCTTGAATTCATACCATGTATGTCTTCACCCCTCAGCGTCCCTTCCCTATGTGCACTTTACGGGCCTGTGTGTACATTTATGTGCGTTTTTTTGTTTTGTTTGAAATTCTGCCCATGCCTTTGTATTTCTGTGTGAGAATGTGAACAATGGCCAGTATGTGTGTACACGCTGCCTTGACTCGACATTGTGTTGTTTTTGCCATCATGAACTGAATCACTGTGTGTGTGAGTGGGTGCATGAGAGCTCGAGTGTGCGCGATCCTTTTGTAAAAATACTAATGTGCGAGTGTGTGTGTGTGTGTATGTATATGTTGAAGGTTTGCTGCCTGAACGCGTGTGAGACGACGGGTAAATTTAGCTTTGCTGACAGCCTGTGATGGGGGTGGGGGAAAACAGGACAAAACTCATGGAGAGGTTGTCATTGGTCTGGGTGGCAAAGATTCCTTAAATCATGAGAGGGATATGAAAAAAACAACAGTACATATTTTATTTGATGTTGGCCAAGTGTGTTCATATTGGTTAATAGTTAATATCTGTTGATACTTATTAGCCAGCTGGATTAATGAAGCAGTGTTTTAGGCCCAGTTATGAATATAAACATCTAAAAAACAACAAAAGAAATGGCCATTTGAATAAAATTTCATGTTAATAAATAACAATCATAACTTTTTCAAAACTGCAAACGCATTAATAACTGTGAAGAAAATAACTTGTTGAATCATTACAATATTAGTCTCTGTGTTCTGAGGAATAAGCATAAAACAAACTCAGATTTTTGCTCTGTAAATCATTTCTGTTGTTCATTTCCTTCTTCCTTAGTAGCCGCTGCATCTCTCCCCCTCTCCCAATCATCTGCTGCCCCCTGCCTGCTGCCCTGTGCACCATCACCTCTCCAACTCAGTGCCCTTTCCTCCACCTCACATCTGATATTTGACCAAAAATGAAAAAGAAAAAAAAAAGAAAAAAAAGAAATGGAACAAATAAAAGTGTTCTTTGTTGATAAGGAATATGGCTGTCCTGTGTGTCCTTCCCTACATGACACTTGTTTTTTGTCCTGTGTTTGTGATTCTCTTCCTCAGTTATCTGACTGACTGAATCCTCCAAATACGCAAAAAAGTCAAAGGAGAAGAGCAGCTACATTATCTCACATGATCTCATTATTGTGGTAGAAGATCTAACAATATGTATTTTATCCATGCACTGGCAATAAATCATCATTTATTCAAATGTAGTGATTTAAAAAGTATATGCAGACTCTTTATGTAAAAAATAGCACTGGTGCAATGTCCTGCCTTAAAGCTCCTAATTATAATAAGTAGTTTTAGGAGGTAATATGGATGTGTCAGTACATTTTACTGTACAGTGGGTCTCATTTTAACCACTGTATGTACATTTAGCTTTCATCCAGTGGTTTTCAATAAAGAGATTTGGATGTGGGAGGTTGTGAGATACATTACCAGGGAGAAAAGAAGTTAAAGAAAAGGTTCTGCAATATAAATCTGAATTTGAGTCTTAGAAACCACTAGTGATGCATGCTGTAAGAAAACCAAAACTTTATATGTGAAGACTGAATTTCATGCAAATGCACCTACCTCATGGTTGCCCTAAACTACCGGAGCTGATTAAGTAATGAGCAATATATCTTCAATCTTCTAGACAGCATTTGATCAAGGTGCAAACAAAGCATTGCACCTGTGGGATACTAAAAGTGACTCTAGTGACAGTGAAATGTATCGTCTGTGGCTCCACTGCAGTCTGAAGGTCCTGCTGACCTTGTACCATTTGTGCCAGTATTAAATGCACAGCCTTTCATTATGTCTCTAATATCACCAAAGCACATTCCTCTGCGCCTGTGTTTGTTATGCCTGTTGATCTAAGTAAGCAAGTCAAACCGGGTGATGATACCGAGTGCCCAAAACAAGCCCCTCTCAGACTTGCAGAAACTTCATATTTTTTTTCAGCCTGTGCACCAGTTGTCCTTGGATTCTATCTTCTATCTCTCACTCATTTGCAAGCCTCCTCACTTTTCAGCCCATAAAGCCACCAATGAATATTAAAGTTTCATAAATCCTTTACAATTACAGCCAAGTTTTTTTTTTCTCCTCTGTATGACTTGGCATAATATAAGTTCAATTGTAAAACTGACCACTAAGCCATGTTTTGCATTTACACAGCTGAGCTCCACATGTTTTTACCATATTTCTACAGAACCAGCAAACTTCATCCAAGATCCGATGCTTGAGACCTCCTCATAAAACTTGGTCTTGTTCATTTTACAGGAGTTTACTGCTGAGAAAATCACACAACCGTGAACACTGAATTGGCTCCATCCCTTGAATGCCTCAGTGACGCTCAACTGTAGAGGACTGGGCTTATTTTTGTGGGAACTAAACATTTAAACAGGACCGGGACCACTCACCTCTAAGTCTGGGACTTGTGTTGTCTGGCTCAGTGAATAGCTTTTTGTTGTTTCCTGAGCTCTGGGCAGCACGTTGGACTATGACCCTGGCTGCTGTGGGTGGGGAAGAGTGGATAGATTTGGATGAATAGAGTTTATTCTTCTTCCTTCAACTCCTGATTTATGACCATGAAGCTGAGGGCATGAGAAAAGTGAAAGAAATATGAAGATGCTCAAAGCTGGTGTAAGACAAATCATTCCTCTTTTAGGTATTTGACTGCTGTGAAAAAGCCACCAGGTTGAATTGAAATAATGTCCATAATGATGTCAGTGTGTGAACATATCAGTGTAAAAACCACAGACAGGAAGCCTCAGTACTTACTTTCATACTACTTCTTCTCTACAGTCTTTTAACACGAATATCTTTGCTTTATACAAGTTCTTTATTGTATTCATTTGACAGTTATAATTATTAGTTACAATCCTAGAAAATTTTAAAAAATGCTGCTGTTGCATCATGTTTGAGATCCAGGTGAATCATACAAGTCACAATATGTCATATTAAAGAATCTGTCTCTGACAAGCCTCCTGACTTTACGAGTGTACTGAGTGCCCCTTTAAGACCACTGTGGTGATAATCTTTCGCCTACAGTTACTTGACTTTCTTAAATATAGTTATTGCTACTGTTACTTAAGTAAAGGAGGTGAATACTTGGTGTTTGATTCATCATATCTGATACCTTGATCACTTGACTTTTGAAGGTTGTAAGGATGATTGAACTGTCATGCCTGAGGGTGCCAGGCAGCCTATTTAAAGATCCCCTCATGACATGTTTTAGGACATATAAAAATACTCTTCTTTGACTGACAGTTCATGTATGTCAAGTTTTTATTTTCACAGAAAAAGGAAAAAGTACCTGGTAAACCATTTTTCTTATTACATGTTGGCTGTTAAATAAGAAAAAGTCAAGACTTTGTGAGGACCGTGCAAGAATTTCTTCATCCCAAAAATTTAACTACTAGACATAAAACGGCTCTGTCTCACTACATATGTGCACTGGAGGTTTCAGGTTTCCATCACACTTGTGTAAGTTGCATACTGGAGCACAAACTGGTTTTCAAACGATGTCACAAAATCGTGCCGGTATGTACAAGTCTGAGCTTCTAGTCTAAACTCCTTCTAGTGCCATGAAGTAGGCGTCTGCGCAAAAGTTTTATAGGCACTTTGGAGATTTAGATTCTTATTCATCATGCAAAAAGGCATCTGATTGGTCTCACATTCATCCTGTAGCCTGAGACAACCAGCCAAAACATACAGCCAGAGCCATAAAGAACTATCCTCGGTGACAACGAAGAAAAAGGAGTTCTGCAACAGATGGTGTGGCCCCAGCAGAGCCCTGCTCTCAACATCACAGTGGCAGTCTGAGATTACAAGACACTGAGACAGCCTAAACCCACAGAGGGACCATGGCAAAGTTCTCCAGCAGCATACCTGCCAAGTACTGCAACAGAAAGGCAAAGGGTTGACACAACAAATAATGTTTTTTCCACCTGTTTACTGCACTTTGTGTTCACATTACAGCATTTTTTCAAGTGCCTAAAACTTTTTCCACTATATCCTTAACAGTGAAGGTCAAACATCCAAGTCAAGTAACAAAAAACAAGCGCATTCTCAGTGGATGAGACTTTAAAGTTAGGTAAACCACAGAGGTTTCGTATTTAGTATTAGGATGAAATCTAAGTGTGAAATGTCTTCAGCAGGGAGTCAGGGCCGCACTGGCCTGCAGATAAGGCAGTTTGAAGTGAGGGCGGGCTGACTCAACCTGCCACTCCCCGCTCAGGCCTTCACGGGAGCGCGCCTCCGCTCCGCCGCTGTCACGCTTTACTACCAACAGGCACGGAATTGCAGGGAGGAAGTCACTGAGATTGGGAAAAGGAACAACAACTTCAACGGCTGCTCCCCAAAAACCCAACCATCCAACTCACTAAGCTGTGAAAGAAGAGAGGGGGAAACACTTGGGCTTCTCTGTGGGAATAGTAACAGCACTGAAAGTATGGACTAGAAGCGGCTGCGGCGGCGGCTCGGAGCAGATGGAGGCGGCGAGAAGTTTGGTCTTTGTCGGGGTCGTGCTGCTCGGAGTGACGGGCGCTCTGGGCAGAGAAGGTGGGTAACTTTCAGGAGCCTCTCTCGACTCTTCTGTTAGCGAAACACACACAGGAGACCACCGGCAGCGTGAGAGTATGATATGTAGGCGACAGTCGAGTGAGTGTTTGAGGCCGAAACGGGCTGGTATTTCTGTCTAGGACCACATTCCTCCGTGAGTCCGCTGCCGTCCCAGTCCTGCTGTCCGTTGAGGCTCGCGGGACTTATGACGCGCTGATAAGGAGAAAAATCACACCTGTCACTCTGTAGCGACTAATTAGTTTCAGTACAACCACTGAAACTGCTTCGTAACGACCACAAAGTCGTTTTTATCGCCACAACACTCTCACACACATTGTCTGCTGCAACACCGTGAAAACAGGTAAGAAACACGAGAACCTGCTTTGCAGCTTGGGGACAAGATAGAGACACTTGGGCGCGTGCAGGCGGACGTTAGGCCAGGGCTGTTTTTTTTCTTCTTTTTTTTTTTCCTCGCGCGTAAACAAAAACAAAAGCAACAATAACAAGCGGCTTATTGTGTGCCAAGGATCATGACGATGTCAATTATTCACTTCTGGCTGTAAAGAGGACATTGTCTCATAGAGGGGCCACTTGTCACACTTGGAGCTCGAGTGCATGCCAGTAAAACAAGAGCTAACTGAGAGGGCAAACAACTGCATATTTGCAAGGTAGTCCTGCAAAAATCATGATTTAATACAATTTAAAACGCACCACTTCACTTCATAGTAGAGCTGCAAACAGGTTGGTGAAATCAGTGTAACAAGGGAGCTGGTGTTAAAGTCAATTTCAAGCAAGAACGGAGACATTTTATGGTCCTAGCCACACAAACAGAAGAGTCTTTTTTTCTCTTACTTTACATGAAACTGGAAAAATCAGGACAATTTTAACACCCTGTCTAGTGTCATAGCTATGTAATTTTATTAAATTTATAACCTATAAATCACGAAATTGATTATCAGTGGGTGCATTGGTGTCTGAATTGATATAAATCTAAACCTGCTTTATGGTGGAACTGGATATCAATAAGCTAAGTCAGCTGTGGTTTAAAAGCCTCTTTATGGCACAAGCTAATGGCAGAAATATTGACATCCAATACAGAACAGTCTTTATTGATGTGCTCTCGGCAATTTTTGTTGAGATGCACTTGTTAACAATCAAAAACCTGCTGTTAAAAAAGACCACAGCACGATTTTACAAGAGTGACGATATAGTAACAAGAGAGTGTTGTTACTACACATAATGACTAGCTTGAGTAAAGAATATTATAATTAAGCTCTGCTCCACCACTACTAGCAAACTATTACACACACACACAGACAAAAAAACAAAACAAACAAAGACAATAGTCACATGTGAAGTGATTTTCAAATACATATGCGTGCATTGTCTGGGAGGAACAGGTTGGTGCACTTTGCTCCACGGTGTTGATCTCTGAAGCATCAGTTCAGTGTGAACGCTCTGATTGGCTGTTAATCCCTGAGTTCAGCAACGCAGAGGATAAATCTAAGCAGTCCTACTTTATGGTTATTGAGCGTGATTAAGCCATTGTTTTTGTCCACACAAACACACACACCCTGTGGCTAACAAGTAAGTGTTTGACTCTAAAGGTCAGCATTTGTTTTCCTGTTCTTCTTTTAGTCGTCAGAATATATTATTTCATCGACCTGCTCCTGTGTGTGTGTGGTTGCCCCAATGTCCACAGAGTTCACGTCCTCGTCACACTCCAGTGCACCCATTGAGGGGAAACTCACTGTGAAGTGATTAAGTCGAACTGGACTGGCCTCAGTAGCAGGTTAACTCATTCAGCTGTGACTCACCAGTCTAGTCTACGTGTTACTGATCTAACTCTCTGAGCTGAGGAGGGGGCCGCCACCAGCGGGCTTCATGACCGGCCTGTGAGAAAACTTTCAATACCTTTGTGTGCGCTTTTTCCGAGGGTTGTGACACAACTCTGCAGAGCTAACACAGTTTTAAATTAAATCACTGCAACCTTATTAGAAAGCAGTTTCTACTCATCTGCTTTTTAAGGTAAACGTTGCTGGTTATGTGTTCGATTTGTATCAGTGCGGGACTTTCTGCTACTTAGACTTAAATAGCAATAAGGCAAAAATAGAAATTGAGTGAAACAGCTCTCTTCTCACTCAAGTGTCCCCTTTGTAGAAGAACTGTATGTCTAAATGTAGCTGCAGGTGCTTTCAAATTGTAGTAAGCAAGAAAGTATGCAGGAGGAGAGTTTCTGATATAACAGCGCAGTGTATGTGTGTGATTGTAGTCTATGCATGACAGGGTGACTGAGTGAAGAGCTCACGTCTGTAGCTCCAGAACAGTACAGATCCTGTTCTGCTTGTCTGTTGAGCAATACCTGTTTGTTCTTACTTAGCCGTACAGTGGAAGAGAAGAAAGAATGTGTTCCGGGAGGTTTGGAGAAATGTGAAGTTTGTGCAAGACATGCTGTTAAGGACTGGCATTGTGTTAAAGTCAGGACGGACATGTTAAATCTGAGTGCTAATAGACGGTCAGAGAACGTCCTGTTGGATCAGCTTGTTCTGTTTGTGTTGAGCTTTGAAGGGATCTAATCCATTAGAGGGGAGCGGAGGCCAGAGAGGCACTGTTGGCTCTTTCTGGGGTGTCACACTGGAGGCGTTTCTCCACCAGGCTTCCTCCGAAATTCTGCAGTAGCATCCCTGTCATCATGTTTGTGTCACTCGCTGTACACACACACACACACACACGGGTAAACACACACTCCCTGTGCTAACTGGCACGCTGCCACACACAGGTGTGGCTTCAAGGTGGCTTTCAATTTTCAGTTTAAAGCAGCACATGGTTCCAGGACAGAGTCGGCCAACAGTCCAAACATCCACCGGTGTAGCGAGGCAGATTCAAATCAGATCAGTGTCTGTAGATTCCTAGAAGATAAAGTTTGCCAAAACAAAACAAACCAAGAAAGGGAAAATGCTTCTAAAACAAGTTAAAACAAAAAATAGATCAAAAACGTTCAGATGAGTGAAAGGATAAACATGTTGTGCTTTCTGAGTACTGATTAAAAATTCACTCTGCTAAAAGGTTATTAATTAATCTTTGACGTCATTTATCAGGCCAAATATTAACTGGTTCCAGCTACTTAAATGTGAGCATTTACTGATTTTCTCTGCTTTGTATCATCATTTATTGAATATTTATCCAAAAGATTAATTTCTTTTTGGGCTCTGCATATTGGAATATTTTCTTTTTACATTAGGGTTTTACAGAATACTCAGTGAAGGTCCTGTAAACATCTGTAGGGACACATGGTTTTATAATGATTATTTGCATTTACTGCATTTGCATTTACTACTTTACTAATGTTAATTGTACAGGGTAATTAGTACGTTTTAAATCACTCATCCATTTGTCACTGGCGCTCCTTTGAAGAGTGAGGTAGGAGCTCTCTGTCAGTGACATAATAATGTTGAAACAACCACTGCACAATCAATCCCCTATTCACTGACCTTTCATGAGCAGGTATTTATCAAGTGAATCACTCGGTATAAACTCGCTAGTTGTATCACCAAAGGGAAAACAGGTTGTTGTAATTGAATGTTAAACTACTGGTGTAGGTGAATGCTGCAGAGTAAATGTATACTCCAAAAGAACAGATGTGTATGACAACACAGTAACTGCTTGAATACGGGGATCCTGGTGCACACTTTCAGATAATCTGTCCCTCAAGGCACTGATACTGTTGTACTGTGTTGTATGCATGAAAAGTGACAGAAATAGTTAATGACAGCAAAGCAGACTAAACTGCCCTCTTTCCTTTTGATTTCATTTCATATACAAAAATGGATGTTAAAGAGTAAACAAAAGACTTCAGTAATCAATAGTTCCCTTGTTTCAAATGAGCTATGGGGGAGTAAATTTCAGGCAGCAACTAAAATACGTCACAATCAGCAATCGTCGAATTTGCTGTGACGCCTCGACATTTATGCCACAACAGTGAATGTGGCCACAATGAATGCAGGATTGTTCCTCTGTAATCAGGCCAATGATCAGAATGTGGACGACATACTCTCATTCTCGCTGTTGTTTACCACAGACACATCTGACAACCGCCAATATACACTGTTCAGAAGCCAGTAACACATTCAGCCATGTGTGATTTTCAGTGTTGGTCATTAGTTGTCTGTGCTGGTGTGGATGAGTGACCTGTTAGACATAGAGATTGTCCTGTGGCCTGAAAGGGTCACGGTGAACTAGACGGTGAAGTAGAACCTGGTTTCTCTGCTCCTTCACCCTTCACCCCCCCCTCCACACACACACACACACACACACACACTGGTGGAAACCATCCAAGCGTGTCATCATCGGGAAATGCAAAGACACACATTCCTGTGAAATGACACTTTCCATGGTCCGTAGAGAGTTGTGTAAAAAGCTCATGGGCTGAGAGGAACGGACAGAGGAAATGAATGGGAGATCAGAGGGGAAATTTTGACATAACTTGCCTCTGAAATCAGGTAGTGAAATGATGTGGAGAGTTTCAGAGGAGGAAGGCAGGGATAGTGATATGACAGCAGGCAGACAGAGCAAAGTAAGTGATAGAAGAGAGTGTATTTTAGGCCGTGGGGATGGAGGGGTGGGCAGCTCCTCACAAGGCCACGCATACACTCACACAGCCGTTGCTGAGAGACTTTTGGAGAGCAAACAATGAGGGAATAAAAGGAGAGGAAGCTGAGAACTGGCTTTACACACACTTTTAAGAAATGGAAAATCTGCTCTGTTGTGCTTTCTGTTACGCCACATTTACCTAATCCCCCGGAGCTGGAGCTGTCCATGTTTCTTGCATGTGTGTGTGTGTGTACGTGTACGTGTGCGAGTTTGCGGGAGTCGATTTCTGTTTGTGTTTAGATTCTGTCTTATTAAAAATGATTTGAATGCCTGAGGATAAACTCTCGACTCCCCGCTTGGCTTCACATGTCAAACTATTTTCCATGGTGACATCACCGAAGGAGGCAGTGATTAGTCATTTGATTCGATATTTGACACAAGCTGCAACGACTGGGTGTGTATTTTTGGCAGTCGCACTGTTAATCACGGACCCATTTGCTGCAGTAGCTTGCTGTCAGATTTTGATACAGACTTTATTTACACCGAATGATCCAGCAACTCTTAGCTGAGTTGCAGGGGTGTAATATAGGTCAAGCTCTCAGTGCGTGGCAGTCACCAGGAAGCCGCACACACGGCATGTGCATGTATACATGATAGGAACATGCCTGGAGCGCATATCTCCTCAAGTCTGCTGAACCTCAGTATATCATGACAATCACTCTCCTCCTGCCTGCCAGGGCTTCCTCCTCCTCTCATGATATATGTGTCTATAGAACCGTCTTTTCCAGAAGGAGTGACAGAGATAGGCGCAAGAGAGAGGGAAAGGAAGGGGGGATGTTGGAAGGAAGCCAGAGGAAGTCATTTATAACTTCAGCAGAGGAGGGACTGTCCACTGTGTGACTGTCTGCTAAAGCATGGGAGCTATGCGTCTGTGAGCGCCCCCATGAATTGTAATGCTACATGACCCTGAATGTAAGGCTGTGTGTGACCCACTGTGGGGAATCTGTGCTCTCTGCTGCCAGTGGAAAATGTATCATAAGAGATGGACAGAGGCGGTGCATGTGGTTTGCATTTCAAAGTGCCCATTCAAGGCCACTTGTAAACAGTCACGGAATCAAAATTATGTCGAGTCCAAATTTTAACGGTCACCATCATTTGTCTTCAAGTTCACAATGGTAATGAGAAAAGTGACATTCATATGAAAAGTTAAAATGCTCGCGTTTTTGTGGTAGTTTTTATTTAATAGATAACCATCAATTTCATGATTAATTGTCTCATAATTTAAGCATTAAACACAATGATCAACATGGTGTGTTCAGTGCAGCACTTAAAGAAATGTATGATGGAATTTAGATTGTTCTCCAACCGTGTTATATGAACTCATGATGTCATGGTCATGTGTTCAGTGATTTACGGGAATTTATTTGAAAGTATACCAGTAACTTACCATATTTTTTTGCTTCAGTTTTGCTTTATTTGTTTGTTTGAGAGTACAAAGTATAGAAAAAATAAAATGTCATTGATGTTGGCTGTTAAAAAAGTGTTAAATTGTGTTCCTTTTGTGATCACTTACATTAAGTTGGAGTCCTATTTTGCCTGCATTGTGTGTTGCAGTGTGCCTGGGTACGGACATGAAACTGGCCCTGCCCTCCAGCCTGGAAAACCACTGTGAGACACTGAGGCTGCTCTACACTGACTGCCAGGTCGTCCACGGCAACCTGGAGATTACACACCTTCATGGAAACCCTGACCTCTCCTTCCTGCAGGTATATCGCTGTTCCTGTGAGCAGTGACCGGAAGCTCACTTTAACCTTGCCACACATATGATGCAAAGAAGGTTGTAGCAAATAAAAACAGTGCACGTATTTAGCTTGGTTTGTGGTGTTACCTGTAAATATTTTTAGTCAGTCCTCCTCTCTGTGGGCACGGTCACTTCATCCGTTTTTTTTTCTCTGCCACTTCTTCTTTAGGGGATTGTGGAGGTGCAGGGTTATGTACTTATAGCCCATGTGTCAGTGGATCTGGTGCCTCTGGACAACCTTCGGATTATCCGTGGCAGCCAGTTGTACAACTCCAGCTATGCCCTGGCTGTGCTGGATAACACTCTGAATGGACAGGGGCTCAGGACGCTCCGGCTTCGTAGTCTTTCAGGTCAGACGATAGTATGGTACAGAGTTGATACCCAGAAACACCTCTACTGTAATAGTAAGTTGCTGAGCTCCTCTTATGTTCTGTCCTGCCTGCAGAGATCCTGTTGGGTGGGGTGTACATTTGGGGGAACCCACAACTGTGCTTCCCAGACCCTGAGAACATTGTTTGGAGGGACACGTTGGACGAGAAGAACCTCCACGCCAAGCAGCACCGACTGCAACCTCGGGCCCCCAAATGTGAGCAGCTTACTGATTATATCAAAAATCTAATGGGGTTGTAAAGACAGAGTGAAGGCAACAGCAAGCAGAAGCACCTCAGCATGTGTTTGAAAAGAACCTGGGCAGTTTACTGTACACAAATGTAAATTTACTTTGGGCATAGCGGGAGGGGCTTCAAAATAGTGTAGCAGTAATATCTTTAAAAACACTACTGCTGTGTTGCTTGGCCTCTTCAGTCTCTCAACTCAACTACTGGATGTTTGCAGGATAAATCCCACTGAGTTTGTCATCGCATTACTTTTCCTCCATTCTATTTATTTTGGGGATTGTAGTTACATTTCTGACAAATAGTTTGTTTTAAGGCTAAGTACTTTGTTATGGACCCTTGCTTTACATTGTTTGTAGGATTAATTGGCCAATGCTGCACTGCTAACAGGCTATAGTAAGATGGTGAACCTGATAAATTTGAACTGGTAAATCTCAGTATGTTAGCACTGTTAGTGTAAACACATGGTCATGCATCTGCACTTAGCACAATGAATTGTTAGCATTGCTGGAGACACTTGGTTTTCTATTTCTAAACAGCGGGTATAAGTGTTTAGCCATCCTTTTCTTGTGGCACAGGTCCAAATTGTTCCTCTACATGTGGGAAAAGCTGCTGGGGAGAAACTGCACAGGACTGCCAAATCTGTGAGTTTACATAACATAGACAACATGACTGTGTGTGGCTTTAATTGGTCCAGAGCAGTTGAAGTACAACTAAGACTTTCTCATTTCTCTTCAAAGTGACCGGTATTAATTGTGCGTCTGGCTGTCAGCGGTGTAAAGGTCGGCTGCCTAATGACTGCTGTCACATACAGTGTGCTGCTGGATGCACAGGACCCAAAGACTCAGACTGCCTGGTAGATGACACCCACACACATACACTATTTGTTGCTCTTTCTTTCATCTTCATTGTCCTTCTTGTTGTTCTGTTTGAACATCCTTCGCCATTTCTGGAGTAACTTCCTCCTTCCTCCTCTCTCCAGGCGTGCCGGCACTTCAACGACAGCGGTGTGTGCAAGGAGAACTGCCCTCCACCCACAACCTACGACCCTGTCACCTTTCAGACCAAACCCAACCCAGACAAGAAGTTCAGCTTTGGAGCCACCTGTGTCGAGACGTGTCCCTGTGAGAATGCTACAATACGCTGGCCTCTGTGTTTTACTGCATGACTCTTTGATGATAGTAAATGCTGAGGAAAGAGGAGAAAACATTTGTTTTCCCTGCCAAGATTTCCACAAACAATCCAGGAGTTGAAAATTGCCAACACATTCCTGCTTCTGCAAACCTTTTAGGCAACCAGCTTTATCATTTTCTTTTTCATTTTCTTTCTGCAAACCAACTGACCTGTGAGGACTTTGTCTCCCTGTCTCTAGATAACTATCTGGCTATGGAAGTGGCCTGTACTTTGGTTTGTCCCAAAGCCAACCAGGAAGTCATCGTCACTCAGCCCAATGGAAGCGAGATTCAGAAATGTGACAAGTGTGAAGGAGACTGTCCCAAAGGTTTGTGTCTTCTTTGGATGTTTGTGAGTGGGTATCTTTTCATTTGGACACAAAACACAATTTATAGATAACGGTGACCATGCAGAAGCCCGGCAGAAGAAAAATAATTTTACATTATGCAGCTCAAATAATCTTTATGGATAAAGTTTTGGCTTCTTCACTTGCATGACACGGTGCTTCAGAACAGGTGATAATGTTCTGCACTGCATGTACTGATGTTCTGATGCCTCACATGCTGACAAGGGACCACAAAGTGAACCAACCTGTTTCTGCAGTGCTTTGTTGTTGTTACACAGGTTTATGTCACTAGTAAGGAATGGTGCATTTGAATAAATTTGTGCATAATAAAAAATGGAACTAATCTTTTTACCTCACTTATACATTTGTATGGTTTTTGCTAACAGATTAGTATTATACATTTCATAGGTGCCTTTTTTACAGGTAATGATATTCTCTTATCAACATTGTGGGAGGAACCAGCACCAGCTGCATCATCCCACCATTTCATTTAGCTCTTGAACCACAAGCTCAAACAGTTTGTCAAATACTGTTGATGTTTACTGTGCTATACTACTTTATATCACATTCTATGCTGATGATGTCATGGTTTATATGGGCGGATGTTGATCCCTCTTTCCCCATCAAATTAGACATATTGGATTAAACTGAGGTCAGTAACTCATTTTGTGACAAATCATTTCTTATTCTGTCCTTTTTCTTTCTGATTTTTATTGCAGTGTGTTATGGTCTGGGTATGGACAACCTTGGCGTCATGGACAACCATGGCATCACCATGGTAACATCTTCTAATGTGGAGAAGTTCAACAGATGTAAGAAGATATTTGGCAGCCTGGCCTTCCTCCCTCAGAGCTTTGCAAGGTAAGAGAACCAAAGGGTATAATACAATATAATATGTGCCTGAATTTTTATCTAGCAGTTAAAAAATAAGAAAAAAAAGTAATTTCCACCACAGAGGCACATCCCTTTTTCTTCTTTTAACAGTTCAGATATTAAATTTGCAGATGTTTCTTTGTGAAGGTCAACGGAAAATGTACTACCTAAATGTATATTATTAGAGCATACAACTCAATCATCTGATATCATTGTTCAGAGACCCTGTGACCAATACATCAGGCCTGACTCTGGAGCAGCTGAGTGCCTTCAAGACACTGGAGGAGATCACAGGTACTGAACAGTGAGGAAATGTTTACCCAACACTTTTTTATTTTATAAGACAGGGAGATCAGATTATTTCTTTTTTTAATGTGTTTGATTCAGAACTGAAGGTGTACAGAGTGTGCTCCATCTGCTGTGGTAACGTGTGTTGTTTTCTGGTGCTGCTGTGCAGGTTACTTGTATATTGATGCCTGGCCTGAAGAGTGGGCTGACCTGAGTGTTTTTGAGAACCTGAAGGTGATCCGAGGCAGGATGCTCTACAAGTAAGTCTTTGTTTTTTTTAAATTCATCGTATGGAACTTGATTTGTTTTCATCTTATTTTAGCTGCTTGAATGCTTTTGTCAGGTAAGACACTGAATGCAAATTTCTTGTACATATGGAATTACATTGTTGGCAAATCAAGTCAGTGTTTATGAGTGGAGCAGCACCACATACCATAGTGTTGATGTCTATCCACCTGCACATTGTTTTCATTCACACTCAGCTCTGTGTGAGTCTTTTGAAGCAGTTTGTTCAACTCCAGGGTTATAAAGGCTAATTATTAACCAGCAGTGGCTCTAATCTGCAGCACATGCCAACCTGGATAACAGTAGACTCTACAAGACACTATCTATTGTAACATGCTCAAATGAGGTCGTCGTAACAAGTGTGAGAACTGCTTGTCTGACATGGTTTTATTGCAAGGTCTCACATTAGGAGCCCTTGTTTGGTAAATAGAGCAGTCTTGTGTCATGTAAGCGTCTGCCCTGTTGTTTCTTGTGTTTTCTGGTCAGATCATCTTATGTTGATTGTTGGATCATCATTTATGACTTTTGTGGATTAGGGTTTTTTGTGCAAGATCTTGTGCAATTCATAAATCTGTTTGTGTTCATCTATTTTCATTTCATTTCATTCACTTTCATGAGCTTCTCTTCCTCTATTTTAGGGGTGTGTTTTCACTTGCCATCCAGAATCTACACATCCAGTCGCTTGGCTTACGTTCATTACGCAGCGTCAGTGGAGGCTTGGTCCTCATGCACAACAACTCCCAGCTGTGCTACACCAGTTCATTGCCCTGGAAGAGTCTCGTGCATCCCACCCAGGGGCCCCACCGCATCGTCAACCAAAACCAGGACCCCAAAGTCTGCGGTACGTGAAAAGCTGTGCAACGTCCAGTCAAATTACACTTATTTAAGGTTGCACTTTGATCGGGGGCTTGTTGATGTCTAGTTTAATACCCAGCAAGATTCAGCTGCAAGGACGGTTGAGAAAATACTGTGTATTCTATTTTCATTTCTTTTATACTTGATACTAATTTTATTTGTTTGTAATTTTGTTCATTGAGACAGCTGGAAAATTGCTAAAATAAAGAACCCACAAATTGCTCTGCTGATACAGTCCCTCAATTTGTTTACAGAGGCAGAGGGGAGTGTTTGTCACCCACTCTGCGATGGGGGCTGTTGGGGTCCCGGACCCAGTCAGTGTGTGTCCTGCAAAGCTTTCCAACGAGGCACTGAGTGTGTGGAGCAGTGCGACATTTATCAGGGGTAAGAAAGCTTGTCTGTATGGGTGTGTTTGCACTAAATCAATAAACCTAATTGATAATGTTCCAGTGAACTCTATACTGTCTGTCATACTCCCCGAACAAGTACTCCAGTAAATGAAGTAATAACTTTCACGCAGTCACCTGAAGTAACGACGTGCACAGATGGTTGCGTATGAGGTTGTCAGGTTCATGTCAAAGTTGTCACAATTAATCAATCAGAAAGCTTTTACATCAGCAATTGAGCAAATACACACAATAACTCCAGGAACTCAGAGGCATTTTCTTTGAACAGTAACGGGCGGATTTCAATTTGATCTTTACTATGTGTGACAGATTTACCAGATAACACAGAAATGAAATAAGTTTGTATTCACAATGTCTCACTGATGGGGTAATGCTACACACAAACACATAAGCATGACTCAACATTTCTTAAGTGTTTGGTCTTTTAAATTATGTTTGAATAATGGTACTTTGATGATGAAACAAGAGTCCTGTAGTCTCTTTGCTTGAGATTATGTTTGCTTTACATTACTTTGATCCACACTTCACATTTAACTCCCACCAAGCACATTTCCAAAAAGTGTTCCCAAAATGGGAAAGTAAAGCACATATCTTTACTTGTTAAATAAATAATTAAACAAGTACAGCTGTGTCCCCCTTCACTTTTTCAAAAAATGTATTTCCCCATGAAACAGTTAAGTACTTCAGATAACTGCATCCAACAACTGAACTATGTTATGAGAAGTTGTGTCATTTCCCTTCTGTACTTGTGTTTTAGAGATGTACGTGAATACACAGATGGATCTTTGTGTGTTGCCTGCCACCCAGAGTGTCGACCACTCAATGGCTCTGCTTCTTGTCATGGCCCGGTGAGATATGTCACAGTGTTTATGTGCACTTGGTGGAGTGGGATCATTCATTCTTACATAAGATCTGATAAATTACTTTTCACTGTGCTATAGCTGTCTTTGCTACTCACCATGTAATGGCAGTGTCCCGTTCTAGCTGGGGGTTTTTACTGCATGTCACCCTGCACTATTTTGTCACATTTCCCAGCAGGGATCAGAAAATTATCTGACCTAATTCACCCATTTGTGGTAAAACTTTGTTCAAAACAGTGAAATTTTTCTCTCTCTTTGTCTTCAGGGAGCAGAACATTGCACAGAATGTCGAAACTTTCAGGACGGTGAGCCCTGTGTGAACCACTGTCCCAGTGGTGTGAAGGAGGATCAGCAAACTGTGTGGAAATACGCCAATGCTTCAGGATTCTGTCTGCCCTGCAGCACCAACTGCACACTGTCGTGAGTGGACGCACATCGAAACCCAAAACCCAAAATAAACATGACAAAAAGAGTCTTACACCCATGTTTCTCTGTTTCAGGTGCACTGTGATGGATGAAAGAGGCTGTCCTGTTGATACCAGGGCAGGGTGAGAAACCTTAACTGTTAAAACACTTGTGGGGTGTCGGGTGGCTCAATGGGTAGAGCAGGTGCCCCATATGCAGAGGCTATAGTCCTCGCTGTAGTCAGCCCCAGATCGAATCCCGCATCAGGCGTCATCCCCCCTCTCTCTGCCTCCCCATTTCCTGTCTCTCTCGATTGTGCTATCAAATAAAGTCAAAAAGCCAACAACACTTGTGTTATTTTGTTCTCTAATACTTTTCCTCAGGATTTCCTCAGTAGCAGTGTTGAACTGTTTGTCTATGTTCAGGCCAGGTACGACCATCGCAGCTGCAGTGGGCGGCGTGGTGCTTTTCTTCATCCTGCTGGCTCTGCTCGTCTTCTACCTGAGGAGACAGAAGAAGCTCAAGAGGAAGGAGACGATGAGGAGGATCCTGCAGGAACACGAGGTAGGTGTTGAGATTTTCAGTCTTATTTGTTTGAAAAATGTGCTTAACTGTGCTTCAGTTGCCCTCTGGTGTTGTAGTGTGTAATGAAGGAATCTGCCATCTGCTTCCTTCATGTGTGCAGCTTGTAGAGCCTCTGACCCCCAGTGGTGCATCACCCAATCAGGCTCAGATGCGCATCCTAAAGGAAACTGAGCTGAAGAAACTCAGGGTGTTGGGTGCAGGAGCCTTTGGTACTGTTTACAAGGTATGTGAGGCACTTTGATAGCAGACTTTACTGACTGACTGAAATATTCGTATTGGTGATTGATTGATGATAACTTTTTCAGGGAGTGTGGGCTCCTGACGGGGAAAATGTGAAAATACCAGTGGCTATCAAGGTTTTACGAGAGAACACCTCACCGAAAGCCAATAAAGAAATCCTCGATGTGAGTACAAGCCAAACACACACACACACACACACACTATGTTTGCAGTACACATAAATACAGTTCACAAGCACTCACATCTTTGCTCTGTCCTCTACCAGGAGGCTTATGTGATGGCAGGGGTCGCCAGCCCTTACGTGTGTCGTCTTCTGGGAATCTGTCTGACCTCCACGGTGCAGCTGGTCACTCAGCTGATGCCCTACGGCTGCCTCCTCGACTACGTCAGGGAGAACAAGGACCACATCGGCTCCCAGTTCCTCCTCAACTGGTGTGTCCAGATTGCCAAGGTATGTGAGCAAGATGTCATCGTTGAAGCACAAACTGGTCATAATAGAAGAAGTAGTAAAGGTGCACATCTTTCTTATCAAACAGTAGTGTCTGATTGTTGCTAATTTTGTGTGTCGTCTTATTTTTCCTTTCAAATTTGATGTGGTATTAGTTTGTATATTTGTGGACACATGGATCTGTGGGTGATGGATCTGTATGTGTGTGTGTATGTGTGTGTGTTGGTGTAGGGAATGAGTTATCTGGAGGAGGTCCGGCTGGTCCACAGAGATTTAGCCGCCCGCAACGTTCTAGTGAAAAACCCAAATCACGTGAAGATCACCGACTTTGGCCTCGCGCGCCTGCTGGACATAGATGAGACTGAGTATCATGCTGACGGAGGGAAAGTAAGATGGGACTGTGGATGCTGCAGCATCACCTCTGGGAAAAATTTAAATTACTTTTTTAAAAACTTGTTTAACTGTCTCCCTAGGTGCCGATTAAATGGATGGCTCTGGAGTCTATCTTACACAGAAAGTTCACTCATCAGAGTGACGTCTGGAGCTACGGTCAGTATCCCTTGAAAAAAAACAACATTTTGAAGCCTCTGTGTTGCTGCTTGTGAGGGGTGCACAGTTTCTAATGTACCAGGAAGAACATTCATTTTTTCATCTGTGATTTTAAAGATAAAAATGAAATGCCACACACTTCATTTTGGAGTTGTAGTTTCAAAAACATAGCAGTAAAGTTAGAAAAATTGCATCTATTCAGTCTGCAGTTGCAGATGCAATTAATAAAATGCAAAATAATAAGTTTCCAAACAACCGTAAATCCTCAGTGTGAAAATAAATGTCATCCAGTGTTTGCAGGTAAATTGAACACTAACACACCATGGAATTAGACTGTGTTTTTTTATACTTACATGTGTACCTTAGGTTTATGCCAGTTGTAATTAGTAAGTGATAAATGTTCAAATGTTAACTAACATTTTGGTTGCTGTTTTGCTGTAATTGTTCACATCAGGGGTGACAGTCTGGGAGCTGATGACATTTGGTGCTAAACCGTACGACATGATCCCTGCGAGAGAAATCCCAGATGTCCTAGAGGGAGGAGAGCGGCTTCCCCAGCCCCTCATCTGCACCATCGACGTCTACATGATCATGGTCAAATGTCAGTGCTTGTTTGTTTTTTTTCTGCAGCATAAATGTTACTTTTTGTCTGTAAGAAATTCACTCATTTACTGGAGTAGTAAATTTGCAAACTGCACATAAACATGTTTATTTACATTGTAGTCCATCTTGTGTTTGGTCAAGGTAGAGGAGTTAATGTGTCTGAAGTGTTAAGTTGACCATGTCTGACTGAATATTTAGAGTCGTGCTTTCTGAGACAACTCAGACATCTCACTCCTGCCTGTCCTACATTTAACAGATCAGCATAGTAGAAGTTTGATTTGTTGACACTGTGATTTTATGTTTGAATGTCAGGTTGGATGATTGACCCAGAGAGCAGACCGAAGTTCAAAAATCTGGTGAATGATTTTGGCGTTATGGCCAGAGATCCGCCTCGCTATGTAGTCATTCAGGTATGTGTTTCCTGTTGCAAATGTTTTACTACTCTGTGTTTTCTTCTTTTATCTGTCTCCATGCTGCTGTCTTAGCATGGCCTCCAGTGAAAAATATAAATACTTATTCAGCATATGAACAGTCTTTTTCATCTTTGTCTATCTTGCAGAACGATGAGCAGATGAGCATGTCCAGCCCAGTGGACAGCCAGTTTTTCCGGACGCTCATGGAGGAAGAGGGGAACAATATGAGGGAACTGCTGGATGCTGAGGAGTATCTGGTACCACAGCCAAACCTCTTCCCCAGGACTCATGGGGACGGGATTCAATCCAATGGGCCCTCCAGGCATCAGTCATACAGGGTAAATATGAGAAGATGTTCTTGGCTTGATCTAGTTGTGGTAATTTGTGCTAGTGTTAGATGTTTTGATATGTAGCAGCTATGTGGCTGGACCAACTTCTCATCCTTATGTATCTCCCCTCTCTCTTTAACAGAGCAGAGATCAGGGCTTAGATGTTGAGCCCTCTGTCATGGGCGGCCCACGGAGCATGTACTCCTCTCTGAGCACTCTTGGCCGCAGCCAGTACCCCACCCTACCATTAGGAGCCAGTGCCTCCAACGGCCTGTGGACCCCTCAGTACCCGACACTGGCCCGCAGCCCCTCCGCTGGAGGCCAGTCTGACTCTGTCTTCCTGGAAGGACCACCAGATGACCTCCTGCTGCCCCCTGCCAGTCCTGGACGCTACTGTAAGGACCCCACCTATCCAAACGACAGCCAGGGTGACCTGGAGACAGACGGGCCAAATGGCTTCCATCATCCTCATCATCTTCATCACTCACTACCCAGACGTAGTCATGGGCATAATCATAATCATGTCTTGCCAGGTGAGCGAGTAATTTCTTCCACTCTAATTAATATAGCATGGTAGGGACTGTTGACGCTAAGTCACATCTCAATCTTCTGGTCTGACACGTCTTTCTTTTTGCACCTCTTCAGAGTACGTCAACCAGGAGGTCCAGGATTACAGACCAATCCCTGAGCGGCCCAGCACGCTGCCTCGCAAAGGCTCCAGAATAGACCGACGCCTCCCCAACGGCCTGGGCTCTGGTCACAGCGTGGAAAACCCGGGATACTTGGTCCCTGTGAGCTCTGGGTCATCCACCTCCCCTGCCTTTGACAACCCGTACTATCTGGACCTTGTGGCCAAAGCCATGGTGGTCACTGGGGCAGGAGATGGGCCACCAGAGAGAGATGGAGGAGCGCCCAGGCCTGTGAACGGGTTTGTGACTCCAACGGCAGAGAATCCAGAGTATCTTGGACTAGCAGACACCTGGAGTGGACACACTTGAGGAGAGGGTACAGGGGTAATGTGACGAACTCACCAGGAGTCACAGATTGTGCTCTTCAGAGGTAAAAGAGGAGTGAGAGAAAGGGAAGGTGGATGTTTGTGTGACAGAAATGACATGGGTATGTGCTGGACATTGGGAATGAGCACGTGGAACTCAACCTTCTCTCAATACCAAGTAAAGCACCCAAAATCCAAACCAGCTGAAGAGGCCTGGCTGAAGTCACCAAATCGTCCAGTTGTGGCAGACGATGACTCAACACTGTGTAGCATTCATCTGGTGTCTGTGGCATCATTTGTATTCCTGTCTTCCTCTCGGCAATCTGCGACTGTTAAGTGCCAAAAAGAAGTTTATTCAGCCTCTGTAAATAACTCAGAACTTGATGAGCAAAGGCGTTCACATGCGTGGAAACTCAACATGGTACGAGAAGTTGTCTGATCACAGAATCCATCGCAGGACTGGATTCTTGAATGCTGATTTTTTTATTTTTTCAAACACTCATTTTATTTTCACTTGTTTAATAACTGGTTGTTTCTACATGTGAAGCATTTTCCTTTTCCCTTAAATTCCCTCATGCATCCTGATTTACCACTCAACCTGAGGAAAAACATATAGAGCACATAGACAGTGAGCCATAGTATGCATTGAGGATTGTGTTTAGTATTCTGGTCACTTTCTTCCAGACCTGATGGGGGTCTTCAGTACACTCAAAGCCATTTTGTTTTTGCCAGAGAAGGCCCTGCAGCCCATCTGGCCAGTAGACATGCTCCCAGAAAGAAAGGCATCCTGTATGGAGAAGACAGAGGCATTGTGCCGCACTGATGTATGTGGTTGTTAGTGTCTGTGGCCTCAGCTTCTTTGTGGTACGGCAGATGAGATGTGAGATACAGGCAGCTGCATTAATCTCAAAATATACAGTTTTGGGGTAAAAATATAAAGAATAAGTGGCAAAGGTGGAGAAGCTTCCAGGTATTCACAGTTTTACCGAGGATTAAGGAGAATTATTTGCCCTTTAATGTTGCGTAATACAATACATGTAAAAATACTGTATATGCCCCACAAGCTTGTGTTATCACAATGGGACATTTTTATGACCATTCACTGTGCAAGAAAGTATACCAGCTGTTGGTAAATATATTCCAAAAGAAGTGAAGAATTACCATATATGTATATGTATATATATATATATGTATATGTGTATATATATATATAGATATACATGTGTGCAACCTTTTACACAGACAAAGGCAGTTTGTGCGTTTGTGTAAAAGTGAGCAACACACTGGACACTGGAGCCAAATGTGAATCTGAGGAGGCGAAAACGTCGCTCTGCTCGGTTTGGATAATCAATGCATGCTCAAATTCCACTTAGCGAGAGCACACTGGCATCCCAGTTAATAATCAACAGCATTTTTTGAAGCTTTTCATTTTAACCAGCGTCGAGCTGGGGGAGGTCACCTCGAGTCAATGGAGCCATTGTCGGAGCCTCATGTCCTCGTCGGAAAGTCGGCTCTCTCCCAGCTCGCACGTCCCAGCGACCCATGTTGTAACAGCTCCGAAAAGACAGAGGTGGAGTTTTTTTTTAAGCTGCAGAGGTTTTGGGCTCTGCAGCAGAATGCGGTTCAGTGTAATCCCTGAAACAAGTGGGGAGGGTGGGGGGTGACATGACTTCCTCACCTCTTGTTGTGTACTAAACTAAACTGCAGCTTCTCATCCCTGCTGCAACTAGCTACTACTGAGTTCCTACATTTTTTTTAAAGAAAGAACTGAGATGTACATTTTTCTCAGAGATTGTCTACACAATGAACGGAGTGTGTCTGGTCACGAGTGGGAGGACTGGGGTGTTTGTTGAAATGCTCCCCTGCTATCACTTTTACTCTTCAAGTCTTTTATCTTGATGTTCTCATACGGGTTGTGAAGACTTTTGTTCCAGAATAAGATCTCTAAAAAATATACCTAATTTTAAATAACAATATAAAAAACCTTTCTGCTATATATAAACATGGTAAGAGTTTATTTCAGTACCTTTTTATTGTCATATACTAACACTGTATAGAATGGAGTTATTTTTGAGTGGTATGATTTATATTACAGTTTTTAGTGTTTATATTATAATGGATACACATTATTGTGTTTTGGAATAAAACCCTTCATATGTATAGTTGCTGTCAGGTTAAGACCTCACAACCTCACAACAACATTAATAAAAGTTGCATGAGAACTTATGTATCCATAAGATTTCCAAAAGCTTTAAAACATCAACCACGAGTGTGTGTGAGTAACTTGAATCATATATTGGATGTTTTAAAAGAAATCATTGTGTAAACATAAGGTTTTCACAGCATCATTGTAGCACAGCTCACACATGTTGAAGAATGTGATATTTTTTTTGGATGTAATGAGACCATGATAAACGCCTTTACACTGTTGTCTTTTTTTTGTATGAATCGTTCATTTTAGCACAGTAATCTCATAAATAATGTTAAACAGCAGATAATGGGGCAACCTGTCTGCCCTCTTCTTTCTTTGACAGTTTTTTCAATATAAAACTTCTGTTGTACTAAATCTAGTACCGAGCCTGAGGACTGGCATTTCTTATTATCTGGTGGCTATATGGTAACATTTTCAGTCTCCTCCCACTGTCCCTGAAGTCTTCTTGAACACTCGAACTGCTCAGCTTTCTTTTGGGAAATGTCAAAAAAAGGAAACGGTTGATTGGTCCTGTTAAATTGTGTTGCAGTGATACTTTGCAGGGGAAACAAAATGAATGAAAATAAAAAGAAATTTAAAGGTCTAAATGTGGCCAAAGTGAGCCAGAGAGTAAGGAAGGAACAGTGGGAGTGTGCTGAAGGTTTTATAAAATTAAGTATCTGTAATTTACATTTTGAAGAAAAATATATCTTTTGTACTTCATGTGAATATTTTTTATATTCCACTGTGTGTGTGTGTGCGTGTGAGAGAGTGTGTGAGTGTGTGTGTGATCGTGACAGGACATAAATAATAACCATTTTGTTGGGAGTTTAATCCTTTCCCACCTGTTTGGTAGGAAAAGATGCACTATTGTGTAAATGTGTATTATATAAAAGTATATATAAATAAAAACAATCGTTTTGGTAGCTAATTTCATTGAACACATTGAAGGGTTGGGGGCATATTTATGACGAACTGAGCGTTTTGATGTGGAATTGTTTGCATACATTATGTGTGAGAAAAGAAAAGTAAATAGAAAAGTATGTAAAACACTTGAACCCCCCATGTGTTCTGTCCTTCAGCGGGAAAACTGCATGATCAGTCACTGTCAAATCGTCCTGTCTTCACCTACAGGGTAAAATAATGACTGAAATGTTTGACTTCTGTGCTCTACAACCTGCTCCTGCCACCTAGTGACAGTAATGTGAACTACAACGTATTCCTTTTGGCCTCCATTCAACCAGTGGGGATTTTAGATGTCATGGGGAGAATCACTGAAAATAATTTTTTGATCTAACCCTGCTTCAACCATCTACCTCAACACTTCCCTATAATTATCTTTAAGCAGGTAAATTAAGTGCTTTATTTATTTGAAGAAATATAATCTCAACAGTGATTGAATTTCCTATAACGAATAAAACTGGTCCCATAAAAAATAATTTCTGAGACAGACTTGCACAGAAACATTTACACTGTTTGTTGTTGCTTGATTTAAGTTTTAATAACAGCAGGATCTTCTGTCAGATGGAGTTGACCTCTGACCTCTAACTGTACCACAAAGCTTAATGTGACAAACATGATACCATCACAGCTGCTCAGGGAACCGCATCCATTATCATTAAGGAGCTGAACCACAGCGCCTTGGCCGTGTTGGTATACGTGATAGCCCTCCCTGTCATTGCAGGGAGTGCCATCATGCCTCTGCTCTGCTCTATTTGGGCAATATGGAGAGTCTGAAGAGCTGCTGCAGACAATACACTGCAGATCATATTTGAGCATTTAGGGCACATTGTGAACAGCTACACAGAGATAAAGTTAATTCTCAGTTTAGGCATCTTTACTACCAAATAGAGGTCAAGGGAGCCTCAGGTTTTTCCATTTTATAGGACTAAATTCTAGGATAACTCTATTTCCATAAGCCATCTATCTGCTACATACAGTAAATATCCATTTCTTCTATATTTGTACCTATATACTCACAGTGCATATGAGAAGCTAGTGATGACGTGATGTGTGTGTTTTTTTCTGCAAACAACGTTCACATTCAGTACCACAGCATGTAAATGTTTATTTGTACCTGTGCACCTGTGTGAGTAAAACTGTCATGACAGATGATCCCCCAGGCCTCACTATTTACATGTGTTTATTTGTGGCCATTGTACATAAAGACGAAGCCCATGTAATCTGTCATGCAAAACAATCCAGTAGATAAGCTTGTAATAACAACAATACTTTTTTCTTTCCTTTTTATTGGACTTTTTACAACACAATCTGAGGTTGTTGAAAACGATACACATAAGCAGAGGGTTTTTAGACTGCAGTGCTGATAGTTTGTTTTGATATTTTATCTGTATCCACAGGCCAATAAAAGTAGTTAATTAATTAAAAAGTGTTCAGTTTCTTGCTGTTTATCCTGATTATTTGAGTAATAACTTAGATACAAAGCTTATTTGGTACCAATGTCATCTTGGTTTACCTGTTCTTGTGGTTTACCCTCAGTGATCATGAGTGACACAAAAGAGTTCAACAGCATTATTGTAAATTTAACAAATTATTCCTAACTTGAAGGTTAACATAAAGCACACAGGTCCCAAAGCACAAACAAGCAAGAGTACAAAAAATACATGTATAAAATATTAATAGAATAAAGGAGAACTCAGTGCAAATAACAATCTAGGCCTACAACAACAGTTATCATAGCGTTAGGTTAATTATATATGTATATTTATGTATATAAAAACATATAAAACAAAACGATTTGGGGATACAACTTTCTTGAGAACAGAGTTGGGGACTTTTTAGCCTAAATTTTAAGTTTTAAATAAACATTTAAACACTCATTTTCTTGACTAAAACTCAACATATGAAAGTTCACTCAGAAGACTCAGAGATGTGTAGAGGAGGCATAAACTAGGACCTCCTGCAGCATCCAACCCTGAAACGATCCAGTTTCCCAAGATTATTTAGGTAGAGCACAGGCATGACAGCAGATCCCATAATGGAAGTGACAGAAAGTGGGATTGCAATGGTACACATGAAGATGCCGGGATCCTTGATAAGAGGTATCCCAACTGTATAAAGAAGTACAGGAGGAAGGTAAGAGATGCCTGCCACAATCAGAGTGTTGACTGTGGTCTGAATGGCCCTTTGCTTCTGTGGATGAATGTTCTTCCTGCCAAGCTCAGACTTCATTAATGCGTGAACAATGAAAGAATCACAGACAACAATGACTATGATGGCTATTATAAATGGCACAATGTACAACATGCTAATAAACAACTCATAATAAAAAAAGAATGAAATCCCACTGGCAATCGTCACAATCCAAACAATGGCTGCAGTTATGACTCGGGGAGTCAGACTTTTTGTTTTATGGTAGGTGACTGGATAAAGCACAGCCAGGTAACAGTCCAGACAGACACAAGCCATCAGGAGTGGTCTCCCGCATGTGTTCAAGGCATAAAGACCGTTAGAAAATGCTTCAAACTCAACATTCTTCAATTTGAATTGATTATATGTCCCAGGTGGTATGAAGAGTAGGAAGACAGCATCCATGGCAGAGAGATTCAGTATGAAAAAATCACTGGGCGTGAAGGGGGTTCCTCTCCGGTACATCTTGAACATCTCCCAGAGGATGGTAATTGAAGCAGGGAAACCAATGGCAAAGAACAGAGTTGTAAGAAAAGCCCAGATATATTTTCCCCAGTCAAAACCTTTACATCCATCAAAGTCAAATACACGAAGGATACTTTCAGATGTTGCAGAGCTGTTGGACACATGTTTGGAATCAGGAGAAACCTCAAGCAGCAGCATTGTTGAGCAGAGGAGTGGGTATAAGATCTGAAAAACACAGGCAGACATGAAAAAAATAAATTCTGGACAATATGCAGACTCATTCTTTAAGAAAATGTTGAAAATGTTGGTTTTGCTTTACAGTTTTACTGTACCTTCTGATGAGGTTGCGCTGGAGTGTATGCGCGGCAGTTCTTATTGCCTTGCTGATGAAACGCGCACTAAACGTCAAAAGAATCGGACACACAGATTTGTGTTTAGAGATTAGACACGAAAATGACTTGGTGTCCGTAGCAGTTTTGCAAGGCACATGAAGTAGGTGATTTATGGAAATGAGCTGACCAACAGAGAACAGGGGATTGGGGATGAAGGAGATGACATGTTCAAACAGCATTTGACCCCTCTTGACCTGACTGCAGCAAACTAAATAAGACAATGAGCACAAGTTCATAGGTCCAGTGTTTTTTTTAACCATCTGGCTGAGAAATTAATGACATTAAGTTGTGCTTTAAAAAAACCCATCATCAAAAGTCATGCAAATATTTGCAAACAGTGTGAACTCATTTGTAAACCCCTGTGGTTACTGGACGTACAGATACCGATGTTGTAAGCAGGTGCAAAGAATACAAAGTGTGTGTTAACTTAAAAATACCTCATCTTACAGGCAAATTAGGCATCAGAGCTCAGCTTTATTATGACAAACAGATTGTCACTGCAGCTGAATAACCCTCCAAGTCAAGCAGGAGTCAAGCAGTGATGTCCTCGCAGTATAGTATAGTAGCAGGTTGCAGGCCAGAGAAGGACAGAATGTTTTTCTGGATTCAATATATATGTATGCTAAGATTAAAGAAAAAAATTCTGAATTCAAACTCTATCCAAAGACATGTTTAATAGATTATATGTGTTTGGCAGCTCTTTTGGGAGCTTTTCATACAGCATCTCAGGTGTGGGGAGAATCATCTGGGGTGCTGCTTTCAAGTGCTTCTTTGTAAACTCTCCTTTATTCAATTTAAATCTACAGCTCATTAGGTTGCCTATAACCTACAAAACTACAGTCATAACATATAATATATTTCTATTGGGTGAAAATGGCAACTCGTGACATGAAAAGAAAAGGCTAATTAATTATTTAATTGTTACAGTCTTTAAATATTGGTATATAAATCATCAATTTTCTCACAAAACTAACTAACCGGGCTGTTTTTTGTGAATATTATTTAATAATAATTACGATATTCTTGTCGCCTCTTGAAGGCACCACCAGCAGCTGCCTGGATGACGCTTATTATCACCGGACTATTTTTGTCCTCCGCTCTCCGCCTTCGTTGCCATGTTGTGAACATCTCTGAGCAGCCGTGAGCCGCCAATTTAACACATTTCTTGTATGTAACGTGTGAGTTTGACCGTCGGGAAGCGGTGTCGGTTTCATGGACTCAACAGTTGACTCACTTTTGTAGAAATTACACCACGTTACCAGGGAGACAATGAGTTACATTGGTGAAGTAGGCGGCTGCCGCGACGCGTTCAAGGTCTCCATTCCCTGCTGGTAATTAGTTCTCACTCGGAGGTTATTAGTAAGTGGCCTGTTTCTAAAAATGTCGCTACACGGTAAACGTAAAGAAATCTACAAGTACGAGGCGCCGTGGACAGTTTACGCCATGAACTGGACCGTCCGGCCGGACAAACGCTTCCGCCTGGCGCTCGGTAGCTTTGTGGAGGAGTACAACAACAAGGTAACTTCAAGGCGCACATGCTGCTGCTTTTACTGGCAGGCATGGCCACTGATGGTGACAATGTTTCCCACCTGCGCTAAATAGAAACTGCAGGAGGACTTTCACTTCATTAATGGTCGGTAGATTAGTGATCATTATTGAATAATGTTCAGTTTTCTTTTGTCTGCTCCTGCTTCCTGTCAAATCCAGCGGTTCACATCACAGACAGCTGAGTAGTTGCCCATTAGGACATGTACCTGCATTTTGATAAATATCAGCTGATAGATACAGATATCGTGCTAAATGTAGACTATAACCTGTTCATCATCTGACGATGTGGACTCTATGACATATCTAACAGCTTGTGTGTGTGTGTGTGTGTGTGTTGTTATGTACTTTACACTTGTAAAGTTTACAGTTTCAATTTGATGAATACTCACTAGATTTTTAGAGTATTACATGTTTGATCAGTTATTAAAATGCACAGAAAGTGATCAGGTTGAGCATTGGGATTATCCATAACTGTGTATCACACCACTGACTGACTGTACTGTTCGGATGAGTAACACTACACTGGCTCACTCAAGGTGAGTTGTCACTGTGTCTCCTCAGGTTCAGATCGTTGGCCTGGAGGAGGAGAGCTCCGAGTTTGTGTGCCGAAACACTTTTGACCATCCCTACCCCACCACCAAGATCATGTGGATTCCCGACGCCAAAGGGGCGTACCCTGACCTGCTGGCCACCAGCGGAGACTACCTGAGAATTTGGAGGGTAAGAGGACCCATCCAGTCTGCCATTGCATAACTTATGAAGCACTGTTTAAAAACTGCACCGTTTAATCTTGTTGGTAAATTGTATACAGTGATAATTTCTCCTCTTATCCTAAGGTCAGTGATGCAGAGACCCGTCTGGAGTGCCTGCTCAACAATAACAAAAACTCTGACTTCTGTGCTCCACTCACATCCTTCGACTGGAACGAGGTGGACCCAAACTTGTTGGGTAAGAGCTCAGCGCAGCTTTACCCCAGGGTAACGATCAGCTTCATTTTGAGACTGTATCATTTTTTTTTTTCTGTGCAGGTACCTCCAGTATCGACACCACCTGTACGATCTGGGGGCTTGAGACCGGACAGGTGCTGGGAAGGGTCAACTTAGTGTCAGGTCACGTCAAGACGCAGCTCATTGCCCACGACAAAGAGGTGAATGTTACAACATGATGGATCAGACCTTTAAGAGATAAAACACCCCTCCCTGCTGTAGACTTGGTGATGAGAACTCACAGTCTGTCTGTGCTGCAGGTGTATGCCATCTCTTTCAGCCGAGCAGGCGGCGGCAGGGACATGTTCGCCTCGGTGGGAGCTGACGGCTCGGTCCGCATGTTTGACCTGCGGCATCTCGAGCACAGCACCATCATCTACGAAGACCCCCAGCACCACCCGCTGCTTCGGCTCTGCTGGAACAAACAGGACCCCAACTACCTGGCCACCATGGCGATGGACAGCATGGAGGTGAGCACTGCTCTCTCTGTGGATTTACAACGTAATCCTATGTTTATATTATGTAACCTAACCCTGACCCTAGAGACATTGATCCTGTCATATGACCTAACCCTAACCTTTGTTAAATGTTTAACTTAGTTACATTTGCTGCCAGTTGATGTTGGTACGTTTCTTTTTTTAATACCCTTAGGTTGTGATCTTAGATGTACGTGTGCCCTGCACTCCAGTGGCCAGACTCAACAACCACAGGGCCTGTGTCAATGGCATAGCCTGGGCGCCACACTCCTCCTGTCACATCTGTACAGCAGGTATACAGGTTTTACCGAAAACACAAGTCAGCAATATTCACACAGAAGTGTGTTTGCAGTCTGGAGGTTGTGGACTTTCCCTGAAAATAGTTAATAGAGTTTTTACATCATTGCAGCAACAGACATTGAGCACAAGAGGGAGCCCTTTCTACACCACATACGTGGACACTTCCAAACATTGTGTAATTAAACGCAGGTTTATAACTGATGGAGTTGGAAAGCCATACTGGGGCTTTAAATGAAAATATGTCAAGTTCAGGGTTTCCTGTAGAACATTATAGCAACATAAATGAGAATTGTTACCAGCTTAATAAAATAAAATACTATGTGATGTTCCTGTATTTTGATGTATTGCTGATTTTCTGTGTGTATTTAGTCACTTAATATTTCTTCTTAAAGTTTTAATGTCTTGCTAAATAAGAAAATCTGGTGAAAAGCAGTCATTAACCAGATCCAGGCCAGCAACATGTGGTGTTCAGTAACATTGTTTTCTTCCTGTCTAAACAAGATAAATCCATTCAAATCAAACTTCCTCCCCTCATCTCTGTCTAGCGGATGACCACCAGGCTCTAATCTGGGACATCCAGCAGATGCCGCGGGCCATTGAGGACCCTATACTGGCCTACACAGCTGAGGGAGAGATCAATAACGTACAGTGGGCCTCCACCCAGCCCGACTGGATCGCTATCTGCTACAACAACTGCCTGGAAATCCTCCGAGTCTGAGCTGCAAACACGAAGCAATGAGGCATGAAACAACCCAAAAACATTCTCAGTGGGTTTCACAAGCTCACTGGAGTTTGTTGAAGGAAATTCTTTGTTTGCTGAGGACAAAACGCTGGTGTTGGCTTCATGTTGACACAGATTGATGGTTGTGAAGCCTTTTTCAGCCAAGTAAGAACTACAGCATGTCACCACTTAACTTCACGGTGCAGTGTTACCAAGATGTCCTGTATCAGAAAACCCCAGGCCTCAAGTAACTAAAAGACAGTTAATCTGTTGCTATGTAGAGACACGAATCAAGGTCCAGTACCGTTTGAGCTTTCAGCATGTTGTTTAATCGACAAATAGGCTGGTCAATAACATGTTTCTCTATGCTGCAGCGTGCATTTTGTTTTTGTAGTTAAAGCCATTACATCATCCTTCGATATTCACTTTTTGATGCCACAAAATGCAGTTTAGCCATGTTTAAAAGTGGCTGAATATGGTTATTGTGAATTGAAGTGTTTTCATATGGTCAAGTTGTTTTTTTTAAACTTATATAAATATTTTTTTTTTCAACTGAATATCATTTGTGATATGCAAAACATCTAAGTTGTGATATATGAATATCTGCAACCATGTTATAGTAACTATTATTCCCATTAGGAACTATTACTTCATATTAATTGACCATCAAACATCTTTCGCAACAGTAAGTTTATTCATAGCAACATCATTTAATTTTATACAGAAATAAACAGTCCCCCACAGTTAAAACTATTATACCAGGCATGGGCAAACTATTCCACAAAGGGCCGGTGTGGCTGCAGGTTTTCTTTCCAACCAAGCAGCAGCACACCAGACCTGACTCATTTAATCAACTGATCTCAGTCTTCAGACAGTTGATTGGTCAAACTGTGTGTTCTTGGTTGGTTGGAACAAAAACCTGCAGCCACACCGGCCCTTTGTGGAATGAAATGCCCATCCCTGATCCGAACAGTGTTAATAAAACTGTTTATTGGTTCAGTGCGTCTCAAACTCACTCTGTGTGGTAGAGCTGGAAGGGCGTGAACTG
>OMNW01035459.1:27920-37999 GCA_900303245.1 Selene dorsalis | reverse complement strand
CACACGGCCCTTTGAGGAATAGTTTGCCCATGCCTGCATTATACATTAGTTTACATTTAGACAGTTATTTTACTGTGAGGTGACTCATTAACTCATTGATAAGAATCTATAATACAGATTTACAGTTAGAAATGATAGATTGAAAAAGTGAATTCTTTGCTATTCTTACAAAAGGTGGAGCCAGATAACTACAGGAGAGGGAGGTCCAGGGAAGTGACACAGACTGAATGTTGGCCAGTGATTAACCAGGTATTGTTGTACAGAAATACCAGAGATATGTTTGTGGTAATGTTGGGGAAAAAAAGCCGTTCCATAGTTGTGTGCATCACACAGATTTGTTTTTGAACTGTTGGGTGTCTCACTCTGTACACATCTTGGTCACAATTCTTTACAAACCAAATTCAATGGATCTTTATCAAAAATGTTTATCTGATGCTTTTATTTTGAAAGAAAAAATCAACTCATATTTGGTCATCAGATCAGTCATGAAAGAAGAGGACATTTTTGTTTTTTTTCTCATTAGAGTTAGGTGAAAGGATCAACACCACTCTCAAGTCCGACTGGTAAATATGAAGCTACAGCCATAACTTCTCACTTTTACACTTCATACAAATAAGACAAATCCAGACAAGCTGTTTCCCCCTGTTTACAGTCTTTCCAGTGCTAAGCTAAGCTAACAGGCAGCTGGCTGTACTGTAGCTTCATATTTATGAGTGAAGTGTTGATCTCAGCTCTCTCTCCAACTCTTGGCAAAAAAAAAAGGAATTCGGCACATTACCAAAAATGTGGAACTATTCCTCTATTTCTGATAACTTTATCTCTATGGCCTCCCAAAGTCTTATCAGTGCAGAGGGGAAATTAGAAATATGCTCAAGACTTAAACAGGTCCAGATTACGAGAGAAGTGGGATGGAACAGAACTGGTGCTCTCAAAACTGAGCCGGGATGAAAAAAGAAGATGTAAAATATGATTATGAGATGAAGAAAATCTCCTGTGCACTCCCTATAGGTTAGCAGTTGCCCTCTGGAAAGTATGAACTCTATTGTTGTCATTGTCTGAGAGTAATCCAATGCTGAGACTGAGACAGAAATCCTTCCAGGTCACCACAAACTGGTTTTGAGACTCTACTTGCTGTCCAGTTGTGTAGTGTCAGCTGATTCTTGGATTGTCATATGGCTCCTTCCACAAGTCTGTAGGTAGTTGTGTATCACTACTTTTCTTTCAATGTCACTCTGGTCTTTAGCTGACTGGCAGCACAGGGTCTGACAGGTGTTTCTGGAGCTCAGCCAGTCCTGAGGTGATGTCCAGGTTCCCCGGCAGTGAGGGGTAACGGAGACTGCCACCCAACCTTTGGTTCTCCATGAGGGAGGATTTGCCTGATGACTGGAGAAGCTGTGGAGTTAACCTTGTATGGGTCTCTGTTTCAGGGGTGACAGCCATGAACATGGTGTCGTCAGACGCCACAGTCACGTGAATACCGCTGGACAGGGACTCCTGGGACTTCTTGGTGAATTTAAGGTCAGTCTGGGTCGAGCTCTAGAGGAAAGACATCACATACTCTTATTTCTGAAGGAACAGGTAAGAAGTCTCATCTATAGAACAGTATCATTGGTATCAGTCCACACCTGTGCTGGTGCTCTGCTGTCCATCTGCATGGGAGTGATGGGGTACATGCTGTGCAGCACTGGCGTCCCACTCCCATATAGGCCAGGTGAGTCAGAAGGGAGTGTACTGGATGATACAGTGCTGTAGGCTGGAGGAACGGGAGCAATCTGCCTCTGGAGAAGCTGGAGAATAACATTGATGTCGGCTGTCATGCGAGTCTCCAGTCTGAGAAATTAAGAAACAAAAACATGGCAGAGTATTTTTTTATATACAGAAGCCAACAAAAAGGTTTTGCTAACACATAACATTGCTCCTTGGATTGATCTTGAAGGACCACTTCCAAAATTTCCCTTGTGCTTGTCTACATTTGCATTCACAAACACATGCGTCTGTCACCAATGACTTTTTTTTACCCTGCTGCTTCTCACCGTTTCCCAAACAGCAGATGTTTCCAGATATATAAAATGCTTAAGGAGAAAATGCACCACAAACTTCACCTGTTGAGCTGTGAATGTAAAACCTCAAGCCTAGACTCCAGCTCACTGGGCCTTTCTTCTGTGAACGGTGGTGGGTGGTATGAGTTACGGACAGAGGACGATCTCCATGAGCGACTGGAAAACTGTTGTGACGGTCTGTCTGGCCAGTACTGATACATTCCTGGCACATTTAAAGAGGAAGCTGAGGTAAAGTAAAAAGACAAGAAATAAGTGGATTTTTTAATGCATTTTGCTTGATTAAAGTGAAGGCAACGGTCCAATATGTAAAGAAAAAAGAAAAGAAACTCCAGAGTTTCTCTAACATTCAAGGTCAGTTACCTTGGTGGCCCCTGTCCAGCACCGAGTCCCTCCCCACTGATGTGCCACTTGGGGGTAGCAGCTGCACCACAGAGGGGGAGTAGTCCCGGGTGGCATCCTCAGGAGGATAAAGCTCGACTTTGGCACCATGAGTGAGAGACTTAGTCAGGTCCTCACTGGACTGGGAACATGGGGACTCACAGCTGCAGAGGTCATCCCAGTGGGCCTGGGGAGATGGGTGACGATGACGGAAGGACTGAAGGGGGTACGAGTCCTCATGATCAATTCCATCTGTTTACAGAAAAGGATGCCATGAGACCAAAGGGTTTAATTTTCTTTGCAGCACATCCTATGCCATTATTTAGCAAAAGACTGATGAAATTAATGAAAAACCTCTCACCTGGCCTAATTCGGCAGTCAAGAGAGTGGATCCTATGCCTTGGCTTGTGGTGATATCCACAGTCGTCACCGGAGTCATCAGTCGTTATTATTGGTGGGACTTGATTAGCCTGATTTGCACAGGAAAGAAAAGATGGATACCCCTGGTGAAAAAAATCACAAAATATTGCCCAGTACAATTCAACATTTTCAGCTCTACCAACATACATCTCTCAGGTCAAAGGTTATCTCCAGGTTCCTCCAGAAGTTGTCTGCAAAGCTGGGGTAGATATCCAGGACCTCCAGCAGATCATCTCTCAGGATGCGGTGCAGGTCACAGTAGGTGATGGTATGCACATCTGAATTGGACTTTCCTGGCTCATCATACAGGTGGATCGCCTCTCCAAAAATGTCATTCTTTTCTGCAAGCGTATAAATCCTTCTTATTGGAGGAGATGCTGCTTTTTGTGATATAGTTTTAGAGCATTTTTGAGACATTACATTGCAATTACATAAGTTACCTAATATTGCTACCACCACATCATCCCTGATGACCTGGATCGAACCACGGGAGATAAAGAGGAGAGAGTCCAGGATGTCTCCGTAATGGATTAGAGTGTCTCCTGGAGGAGCGTGGACTGTCTTGAACCTCATAGCCAAGGCGCGTAGACAAGCTTGACTACCTCCACGGAAAGCCTTACAGTTCTGTAGCAGAGATCTGTTCAAGTGCAAGCAGATGTCAGCCTGAAAAGACTCTGGAAACCCCTTCAGGACCTTGATAGGGAGATATCAACAATTAGACGCACAACCTGGATGATTAATGACTGTTAAAGGGAAATGAATTGTCACTGTTCTTCTTACAGCATTCATGTCAATGCCATTTGTGTAAGACCAGGCATGCTGAAAGTACTCCTCCAGCCTTTGGCGCAGGCCACCAGGGATTTGGTGGAATCGAATGAACTCTTTGACTCGCAGCATCTGGGTGTGGTAACGGGTTGTTCCTGAGTACAGCCGCTGGATGATGGCAGACACATTCCCAAATATGCTGGCATACATAAGAGCTGAGGCAGAATAAGGACAAACAGATGACAATACAATGAATATCTCTGGGGATTATCTTACTTCAGTTGTAATATTTGCAAAAATTGGAAAGATGTATGTATATGTGTATTAAAGGGCTCTATGTAAATTATTGGCCTGACACAGGGGTAGGGAAAGGGTAGACATTGTGCACAGTAATTTACATGCAGTTCCTAACAATGTTATTTAACTTACAGCCAATGACCATGACACAGATGGAGAAGATCTTCTCAGAGTTTGTGTTTGGAGAAACGTTACCGAACCCCACACTCGTCAAGCTGCTCAGCGTGAAGTACAGAGCAGTGACATACTTGTCTTTGACCGATGGACCAGAGGTGGAATCGCTGTCATTATATGCCTTGCCCAGTTGTTCGGCCAGGTTGTCCAGCCAACCGGTCTCCGTGTATGGCCTCTCCACAAAGCCAATTGCATACCAAATGCAGGCTAGCCAATGGGCGATGAGTACAAAGGTGCACATGAGTAAGAAGAGGACTGCAGCGCCGTACTCAGAATATCGGTCCAGCTTTCTTGCCACGCGGACCAATCGTAGCAGGCGAGCTGTTTTCAGCAGGCTTGTTAAGGTGGCCATCTTTGGTATCCATTAACAACAGGGAAGAAGATTTCAGAAGGAAATGGCCAATCAATTTACAGCAGCTTTAGAGAACTTCATTAAAAAGACAATTTAGAAACTCTGTAGATACTTGAGGACAGCACAGTTATATCTAATGATAATTTCAGCTACAAAGAATGTGAACTTGAGAGATGACGTACTTACCTCATCAGAACCTGATCTGAAAATGAGAAGGTCAAAGGGGATTGCTGCAAACAGATCAATAGGGAACCAGCCTTTGATGTAGTGCTTGGCTATCCGGCCTGGCTGTGTGACCACCTCATCATTGTGGTCCACATATGTTGTGCGAAGGTTGATGACTATATCCACAATAAACAACACATCCACCATAAGGTCCGCCACATTCAGAGGGTTACATGTGTAGCCACAACTCCTTTGCCGTAAATCCCTGTGTTCATCCAAGAGGAAAGCAGCGGAGTAAGGGGTGAAAACAGCTGTGTAGAGGACCAGGAGAAGAATGATCCAGTCCCAAAATGCCTTGAAAGGACTGTAGTGAAGCAAGATCCACCATGTTGTGTCCGGCACCTGTAGTTTATACTCAGGCAGTACATCCGATTCCAGAGAAAGCACCTAAGCAGAGAGAATGTAACAATGACTCTCACATAGGAACATAGACTTTAAATATTATTTAGTGTTATAAAGCATTTTGAGCTGAAAATCTATTTTCTGAGCAAAACTACACAAAAAAACAGTAATACAAAAATATTCTCTGAAACAAACAGCAGCATTTTCAAAACTATCTTTCCTTCTGATCTAATACTAATCCACAGACCTTTCTAGTGGACGTACTGTTTTGACCGAGTTCTTGGTGAAGGCTGCATGCTCTGGTTTTGCGACCCTGTAGGTCCAACAAATCCTTGACCATCCTGTCATTGGTGACTCTCAACAGAGGCAAGACTTGTGTGATGGTACATCCAGATAGGACAGTTGTTTCCAGGTAGTTTGAAAAAAAAAAACAACCCAAAAAAACACAGACACAAAGCTTAAACACCAGCGTGCTGTAATCGACCACGCAAAAGCTGACTGAACACTGGGTGCTGGTGGGCTGGGAGGGTGTAATGATGAATTGGGCGTCGCAATCACACAGCTGAGTTCATCTGCTGTCACTGTCTCCTGTTCTCCTCAGCCCAGTTTCAAAATAAGAGTTGCTGCCCTAAAGAATCTCACAGATATTTCAGATGAAAGGGTCAATCTATCTGATCACTGCATATATAGTTATAGATATATAGATACACTATTAAATGGACGGCACCACTCAGCATCCCACAGAGGCAGTGATGCAGAATGCTGAGCCCCAGGGCTGCGACAGGAACAGCAGCAGGCCTGAATTGAACTGTGGCTCAATGTAACTTTGCTTTTCACACCCAGGAGGAAAAGAGTCAGCCACCAAACCACCTACTGATTTTTCCACTAGCAGGTTAATTAACGTCAGTCCTCCATCATGACAACTTTTTGGAAGCCTCTTTGTTTCTTGGAAATCTACACATGAGTTAATGTGAGCTCTTAAATGACAGACTGAACTTGGCGCGCCTTGAATGCGCTTGAAATTCTGGTCGTAAGTAAGTGTGGACCTCCTGGCTCTCAGTCAGGCCAGCTGCACGCTTCGAGCGTATAAACTGACACACAGCCAGAGACTGAGCCCATGTTAGGTTCTCGGCCCCCGTACCTGCGTGACCTTCTCTGTGACGTTCTGAGAGCGATCCTTCACCTTGGAGGGGCTGAGCAGCTCCATCCTGGGAGTTGGAGGTGAGTGGCATTCGGGGCCCTTGCTGCCTGGTTCCCCACTCTTCTTAAGGTCTGTGTCAGACATTGAGCTCTGCTGGCTGACAGGTGATGGAAAAACACAATTTAATTTAAATGGAGGCCAAAGAGATCCTAAATGATCTTTGTTTTTACAGCTTATTTTCAACAATGTTTCTTTAATCTCCAGGAAAATATGTGGCCTGCTGCAACTATTACTACAGCTCTAGTACTAATCAAGACAGTTAGCGACATAACTGTACTCATGATGTTGCTTTCTTGGCACAACTGGACTTACAATGTGGTTTCTACAGTTTCATCATCATGTCATCAAAATTTTGCCACGTATTTTTTATTCTGAACTTTCCCCTTAACAAAACAATATGAATGTAAAAAAAAAAGGGGAACTACTCAATGACGTTTAATACCCTGCACCACCCCCTTATCAAATTCCTCTCTGCTCTGATTTCCCAGAATGCCCATCTAGCTGTGCCCCTCCCAAAAATACTCTGCCCTGAAATACTGGATAGTCTCCACACTTGACTCAGTGCAACAGCATAGAGAAGGCAGCAGGTCCATGTGCTCTCTTTAGATTTAAATGTAATAACAAACACAACTTACCTGATTTGAAACCAGAGAATCAGATCCTCCTTGGCCTTGACCACTAGACAGCCATGACTTGAATCTCCATCGCTCTGAACACTTTTTTTGTGGGGGCAAGTATGTTCAAAAACGCTCACTCTCCTGTTTCATGGTTCATATTTTGGCAAAAACCAATGGACTTCTGGTTTTCTGTGTGTGGACGCAGACGTCGATGATGAACTCTCCGCTCTGGCACAGGGCAGAGGACTGGCCTGCAGCTCGCATGTTGCTGCGCGACATTCACCAACACTGGAAAACAATCGATGCTATGCTATAGCAGAGAGGAACTGACAGGAAAATCGATGACGAGCATTGATAAACAGAACAGATGGGCTCAGAGCCATTACACTGGAGTTCCCCATTAACATCAAATTACCTTTTCAGTGTTCTTGTATACAGTTCAAGTTGGTGGTGTACATGCAAAATATCATCCAGGCCGTGACATATGTGGCCCTGTGATGCAAAAAACTAAGCCAGTTGGCTGAAGGTATAGCATCCGCTCAATATGTTGCATGCATACTGTTAATATGGGATCTTATTGACTGCAATGTTGACACTACAGTATTATGAGGGGGTAATGACCTGTGATGACACTGGCTCAAAATGTCCTTCAGCTGTAACCTTCAGCCAACTGTATTCCTTTTTTGTTCTGGTTTTGATAATAACACAATAAATATTCATTTCTGTATAATTTTTCAATGTGGACAGAGATGTACAAGTAATCACAGTACTTTTTAACCCAGCAAACGACACCAGGCATAAATTCATTCTAAATTTTTTATCATCTGGGAAACTGGATTTAATCCTGATTAATCCATCGTCATCCTCCTCAACTTGTGAAAGTGAAGTGTCGTTTCGATGGGACATTTTTCTTTTTATACTCTTAGGACCTGAATGGGGGTCCAGTCAAAGGGGGCTCTTACTAACCTCTATTCTCAGCCTTTTAAACATCAATTTCACAAAGTTTGCCTCTTCAAATGCACAATTCTGAAGGGTTGTGGTGGCTTGTATCCCTGTGATGACTTCAATATGCCATCTATGGATTCTACAAGTTGCTCTTCTATAGAAAAGTGCAGTGTGACCATGAAGAATATTCGAGGGAAAACATCACTTCACACTGATGACCACAGTTTAATTCCTCTTTAAACTTTTTTCCATAAAGACAGCATCAAAAACAACCGAAACACACAGATTCTCTTGCTGGAAATGCTGCCTGCTCCTTATAACGACATGACAAGCAGTAGTACCTGTACAAAGCTGTCAAAATCTTTCCCTGTGAAACAAGACGTCCCACGTGCAAGCTATTCAGTGTCGTCCAAGACTCCAGAGATCGACCTCAGCTCTCAGCTGCAGCCTTGATATTGTCCCACACTCTGACTACGTCTGGACAGTCATTTAGAGCCTCTATTAGTACTGAAGCAGCATTCAGCTGCTCCTGATCCAGAGATGAGAGGTCGCTAGGGGCAAACTCCACCCCAGAGGAGGCAATCGGCAGTCCCAGCTTCTCCAGTGAAGCCCGCACCTTTTGTACGTCCATCGTATTGCAAATAAACTGAAGAGAGATCAGATCAAAAAGTAAGTTTAACTGTAAGAGAAAACCATCAATAATATAATATCTTCTCTTATCTGCATTTTAAAGAGACCACTCCGGTGCAGAGCAGAGACTCATTTTTATTCACTTTTAAATTTCAGAGCCCACCAAGATGGCTGCATATACACCCTCTCCCTATCACTAGTGACTTGACCCCTCACACTGCTCTTGTGCTCTCCATCATGTCTGACCTGCAGGAGAGGCTGCTCCTCTTCATCCTCACTCTCTTCCACATCTTCGGCTCCCGCCTCGATGGCCAGCTCCAGAGCTCTCTCCTGCGAGACGGTGTTGCCCGCCATCGCCACCACCCCCCGCCTGGTGAAGTTGTGGCGGACTCCATCAGAAAAGCTGCCACTGTGGACAAGCAAAGAATTAACATCATCAGCACAGCAACGCCCCATATTATACTATCACTTGTAACATCTAATATAACTTAATCACATAAGTAAACTGTTCAGATCCTGCACAAACAAGCAACAGATCATCTATCATGCACTTCAGGGGGAGATAAAGGCAGTGATTATATATTGCATGATATTGGTTCATTATGTGTTTTATTCAATGCTGTGTCACCACTTATGACAGTGACAACAGCTTCTTTTCCAATGCAAATGATCTTGCAGGGTCAACAGTGCAATTCAGTTATCTATAGGGACATCTAGTGGCTACTGTCATTTGCACAATACATTGCACCACAGTCAATACAGTATACATAACATAACATACCATGCATTCTTTTATAACTGTATTTCTGATCTGTGTATAATAACATCACTATACAACATAAATTTACACTATGATAAGATTTAATAATGTGCAGCCCCTCTTAGTTTTACCATTATTTAAATGCCTGATGTTTGGGATGCTACAGAGAGGCAAGACTTAGACTCAGTGAACTATCTATGATGGAGTATTTCAGTGACACAGCCATAGTAGAATGATATCATGCTATCGGTCCTGACCCGTTCTTGTTAAGCAGACGTTTAATTTCCTGTTGGCTGCGGTTGTTGTTGTCAGTGAGGACCTCAATGAGCAGCAGACATCCACCGGGCCCCCGAGCTTCAAACATGTGCTGGGATGCAGGTTTAGATTTTTCCTGTGGAGCGGGAGAAGAACAGCCTTAGTATTATTTATAGTGCTGTATAAAAATAAGATCTTTGGGAGCAATGTGGTTCAGTGTGATGGACCAACACCCTACAACAACCCTTCAGAGGACAATGCTTCTTCTATTTTACAGTGACAGAGTGGTCCACCTACTGCGCTCTTGATTGCTGCCTCTACAGATGCTTTGGGCATGTTCTTGCTCCTGCACTGCTGCAGTATGTGAGCCAAGTTTACATTCAGCTCTGGGTTAGGTCCACCCTCTGCAGATGAAACCAAAATTGAAATTAGCACCGGTCCACAAAAACCTAATTGTAAAAACAACATGTAAACACTCCAGCCTCACCTTTCACCGCTATTTTTATCATCATGCCAAACTTCATAAACATCCTCCCTCTCGCCTCATCTTTGGGCCCTTTAATGTGCTTCACCTTCGACCACTTGTTGTGACCCGCACATAACGAGGAGCAGAGGTGCAGCGTCCGGACAGAGGAGGACCTCCACGGGAGGGACATCA
>OMNW01035459.1:0-17326 GCA_900303245.1 Selene dorsalis | reverse complement strand
TACACATACCAAAAAAAAAAAAAAAAAACTCAACCCCCAGCCCCCACCCTATATAACATATGGCATCAACCAGCTGTCAGTTCATTAGAGAGGAAAAGATTGGGGGTCTTCGTTTGCTTTGTATGACACCTTTCAGTGGACTCGGCTCAGCTTGGTCCAGACTCCAGATGCACAATAAACAATCTGGTAGATGGAGGAGTAGGAAAGAGAAGAGAGGGAGGAGAACGGAGAGGAGGAGGCTGATCGGAAATTACAGAGGGAGGAAATGATCCAGCACAATGACTGCATGAGTGGGTTTGATGATATCACTTTCATTGTACTGTAAACTCATCATCAGGAGCTGTGATTGAACCAGAAATGAAACCACATCAGTTTCTGTCATAACATACAGTAGAACCACAATGTTTACTGCCACAGAAAGATACATTACCTGTGTCCTACCAATATCGTCTGTGGGACACTATATTGTATTGTCTTACAGCACATATCCTGTACTCCTGTACATTTCTAAAAACAACAAGTCTGTATATGACACTTTGTAAGACAGCAGCATTTATCAGTAAAACTCAGCGTATTTGACACAGTATAATATTTAACGAGTTTAAATGTTTTTTATGGCTGCTCTTTTTGATTAAATTGAAACACTATGATTGTGGTTTATGTCTTTATGAAACTTATCACAAAAATTCAGCCTGGTATCCATGGAAACTTAAGGATGCTCAGCTCTTTTAGTATGTTGTATATGACACATGAAAACAAGTTTATTGTGCTTGTCAGTATATTGGACATTCATCTTTTGCAGACACATCACATCCGTGCCTAAAGCTGTAGGGGCGCAGCCTGCTCATCACAGACGCTGCTGAGGTGATGCGTCATGCAGTCTGCATGATGCCAGACGATCCAGTAACGTCATGATGAGGTCAAAAAAGAGGCGGAGAGAGGGAGGGAGAGAGAGAGAGAGAGAGAGAGAGAGAGAGAGAGAACAGATGCATATGACTTCTCTGTGTCATAAGAGCAAAAATACAAACAGAACAACACACTCCATGTTCCGGCCCATCTGATGAACCCAGCTGCTGATGCGGGCGTGCAGCCTCCGCTCTGTGGCACCCAGTAGTGAATGAGAAGGGCCGGTGACCGACAGGGAGGGGTCCTTTGATAGCAGGGCTGCCTCCTCCTCCTCCTCCTCCTCCTCCTGGATGGAGCCCGGCTGTATTCAGGCAGCGATGGCCATGGGAGATGTCTCGAAAAAAGCGTCGGCAAGGAACGTGGCGGTGGAGAGAAAAAACCTCATCACCGTCTGCAGGTCAGTTTATTGTCAAGGAGAGACTGCGCCTGTGTGTCAGTGCGTGTGCGTGTTATATTTAGGTTATTCTGTGATATTTTGTCTGACTGTGGCTGTAACAACACATTGGTGCAGGTGTTTTTATTCTCACCACATACATGAATATACAGAAGACATCCACGTTTACGTCATCCTTATAATAAATCATTTTTAATTAACTCTGTGCCATCAGTGGGGGCGCGCGGACAGGAAGCCGGTGACGGCCACAAACGACCTTTTATAACAAGCAGCGACTATTTTTATGTAGAAACCAACAGCACGGGCGCGCGCGCGCGCACACACACACACACACACTGGCCTCTCTGTGAGTTTAGCGTTGTCATCTTTGTCATTGCAATTTATTTTCTATCCGCTGATGGCGTGGTTGCTATGACGACAACCTTCCTGGGGCAAGGACTAGCTTGCACCCCAGGGACTCAGGGCAGGGAGGCAGTATACATCAAGTCCTGATTGGACTTTGTTAGGATGTTGGGTAGGTGATTATAGTTACATGGCATTTGTGTAATTGTAACCATATGTGGACAGCAAACACAGTGTAGCTACACCTATGCAAACTCATCCATACACTCACTGACATTCATTTGTTCATGTATGGGCTGCAGCTTATGGAGGAGACCTGGAGAAGAGACTGAGCAGAGACGATGTTCTGCAGCCCTGTTTTAAAATGTAAACACCCATAACTGCTGTTGTGGCAGCAAATTTGAAGCAGCTATTGATTGAGACTCTGTAATAACAAATGCCCATTATGTTATGTGCAAGGGGTTGTTATCACACCACCCTGTCATTACCCATAGCTTAGCATTTTATCACCTTTCAGTTTATTGTTTTGTTTTGTTTGGTTTGGTTTGGTCAGCATCTTCTATGTTTTAGTTCTTACTGCTCTCACAGCGCTGCAGTTGTTTTCAGCTAAAACACTCTGTCAAAGTCACGGTACACTATACCTGTCCATAGAGCTTAGATCGGACCCTTCTTGTTAACTTTCTTTATGGGTTTATGGGTATGATGATGGGTATGAAGAACATAACAACAAAGTTGTTGGCTATTATGATCTAAGTTCCAGACTTTGAGTTGGACTTGTAAACCACAGTAACCTTAAATCACATGGCCCTGCCACAGCAACCTGGCCCAACCTGAGTCAGGATGGTCTCAAGCTTGGGCAAACAAACCTCTCCCTCTCTATCACCAAATCACAGCTATAACATGGTTAACAACATAATATCTCTAATGGAGCCTCAGTGCCCATAAAAGTCCCAATGAAGAGTCAGTGAAGACCACAAGTGTGTAATGTGGATGTGTAAATAAGCAACATTCAGCTGTAGGTAACTCCACATGATCTTAAAAGGCTGGCATGGCAGCTTTGAATGATCATACTTCTCTCTCAAAAAAACAAACAAAAGACACCTAAAAATACAGAAAAATAGAAATATGACAATATCTTTATACAGATATACACTCGATCTGCCATTCAAGTCAAAATTAAAGTCACGGAATTAAGTCCCTTTAACTGAGAAAAGATTAAGAGTGCAAGTTGAAGGTCATAGAGCAATTTAAGTCTGTTTATTGGGGCGATCTGTTTTAGGTCAATGTCGTGTGACTGCAGTGCACAGGGTAGACATGTGGACTCCAGTCACATGTCCAGTCCACTGTATATCCTGGTCATTTTAGATTTGAAGGCCAGTAACACCTATTAAACACCCTCAATTATCACACACTCACATTCTGACATTTGCTCAAGTCTGCACCTGTGCTGAGCCTCTGTCAGGTGTATCTGGGTCATGTCACGGCCCTGCTGTCTGTAATATAGTGAATACACGGGGGATTGTCAACCATCGTCAACCAATTATTGTCCAGTATCTGGCCAGGGTCAGAGCAGCTGAATGAGACATTGTTGCGCTTGGAACAATGGAGAGTGTAATCACTTGCCTCATGGCACGAGTTAGGATAGGCATTGTCTTATGGACAGACACACACACGCACACACACACACACACACCCAGACACACGATCACTCACACACCAAACAAACTGACTGGGCATGTACTGTAAAGTGCTCAGATGTTTACATTTGGCCACAAATCCTTAAACCTAACACAGTCAACAGTCAACAGAATATACGGAACTAGTTTTTTGCCCCATCTAGTATTGAATAAACTGTGTAACTGTAGTCCGCTAGGAGTTATTTGGCCCATATGGCCCCTGTCATTACACAGCATATCAGTCTGTCACTGGACAAATAGCATTTGGCAGGTGTTCTTGGAGCAAATAGACCCTCTGAATTATTTAGTCTGCAGGAAGATATTTAGAAACGGTTATTTCATGGATGAGGTTGCCCGAAATAAACTTTAGAGTTTTAGCTCTCAGAGGACAGGAGGTTGTGGTCGATGGTGAAAAGATTATGGCAGGAGGTCATAGACATCGAACCTTTAATTATGCAGGTACATTGTTACACAGTGCAAATATTAGCTCAGATATTTAGCCACTCTAGGGATGGAAATGTCAGCTGGCAAAAAAAAAAAAAGAAATATCCCAGCTACTGCCGGATTACCATGAATTTTGTTACAGACATTCTGGTGATTGTCTGCTTTTTCCAGCAAGTGAAATTTAAAAGCTACCCCCCACCCCACACAAACAAACAAACAAACAAACAAAAAATCAGGTATTTGGCTAAAATAGTTTGCTAAATATATTCACCAAAATGTCCATCGTAGGCCACAGAGATGTGTATCACAGCACCCTTACCACCATTAATATATTACATCAGAATTAAGTCATAATTTTAAAAGCTGTCCAGTAAAACTAAATTGAGTTGTTGGAGCTTCCTGAGAGCTTTCCCCAGCGTCTCCCTCGCAGTAAATGGGTGATATCCGTTCTGTGGAAATGAGAGTCAGCAGGAAAATGGAGGGCACAGTGTGAGCGTCGACAGTTCACAGTGAATCACTCGCTTCTGAATTTATCCATTTCACAGGTTTTGTTATCAATGACTTTTTAAAGTACAGATAAAAAGTTAAAGTGAAAGTGAAAGAGAGAGCAGTGATTAATTGATCTACTTATCCCTGACTAATAGTCCCATGATGACTTTATGGATGATAACTAAACTCATAGTTTAAACCTTCTCTGTCTGTTTCTCTTTCTCACATAGGTTTTCAGTGAAGACGCTGTTGGAGAAATACACAGCTGAGCCCATCGATGATTCATCTGAGGAGTTCATCAATTTCGCAGCCATCCTTGAACACATCCTCAGCCACCGCTTTAAAGGTACCAATAAGAATATTTAGATTCATTCATGGGGATCGACTGCATGTTAGAGGGATGACGTTAATGAGTATTCATTTACTATTTATACAAATAAACATGAAGTGAAATCAATTGAATTCAAACCTCAATACTTAAATTCATACAGATTTGTTGTAGTTTTTCTGCATTCAATTTTATCCTGAGTTTTGAAACAAAAAGAGTGGGAAGCACAACCTGTGGACGCCCTCCATTAGCAGCAGCAGCTGTTTTTGGTTTTGTTCCTGTCGAATCACCCACACTCGAGCTGCACCACTTGGCTCAGGACGCCACAGTTCACTGAGAGAAACACACTTTTTACATAATATATAATATTCATGTGACTTTCTTCCTTTTTTTAGGCTCTGGCAGCTGGTTTGATGGTCAGAGGAGTTACTGGGACTACATCCGCCTCGCCTGTGCTAAAGTCCCCAACAGCTGCATCAGTAGCATCGAGAGCATGGAAAACATCAGCACCTCACGAGCCAAGGCAAGTCCTACATCGTTATGGTAACTGTGATGATATCATAACTGCTTACATTAATAAAGCAAAATAAAGAGTGAGAGAGAGAAAAATGTCGAAGAGAGAGTTTCACTGCATTCACCACTAATGTTCAAAGCTCATTAAAGATTCACAAGGCAACTGACTGCTGCAGTACTGTTGCATGTACTGTACTGACCTTTTTCAGACAGTTATAGCATTTTTGTGTCACGCAGCACTTTCGTATCACATGTCTGACATGTGGTATTCAACATGTTAACCTAAAGAAATTATTATCTTACACCCTGGTGACGTCTGCAGGGCCGAGCCTGGATGAGAGTGGCCCTGATGGAGAAGAGGCTCTCTGAATACATCGCTACTGCTCTGAGGGACAGCAGGACAACCAGGTAAGACCGACCAGGTACAGCTGCCTTACTGTCCCTACCCCCGTCCCTACTGGAAACCTTGTTCCCATGGCGCTTGTCTCTGTCTGTGTGATGATTTTAGGAGGTTCTATGCAGAAGGAGCCATCTTGTTAAGAGAAGAAGCCACAGTCCTCACAGGGATGCTCATAGGTCTGGGAGCCATAGACTTCAGGTGACCTTTGACCTTTAACTAAACCTTTATATAGTGATATTCAGGTACACTGTATGAATTTTTTTTGTCTTATTTCCATGTGTTATCTCTTCCATAGTTTCTGTTTGAAAGGGGAAGCCTTGGATGGAAAATCATCCGCAGTGATTGATTACACACCATACTTGAAATTTACACAAAGGTATATTCTTTGACAGTGGAGAGAAAAGCTCTGTCACAACCAGTATAATCTTCCTGCTGTTTCAGACACACCATACATAGCCAGCAGTGACAGTTTGATCCTGAACTAATCAAATCGACTGACCCTGTCGTAGCTATGATTACCTGAGTGACGATGACGATCAGAGGAGCGTTGACAGCAGCACAAGTGACGACAGCGTCCCTGAACACCCCTACATCCCCCTGGTCACCGATGAGGAGAGCTGGAGCACAAAGTGTCGCAAGATGGAGCAGAGGTTCAAGATTGTCAATGCTCAGAAGGTGGGCAGCAAAGTAGTATTTACAAGAAGGAACAGTTCCCACATTTTTCAAATAATTAGTTATAGTAAGTCATATTTCATTTGTTTCATCCTCTAAACAAAATTAAGTGTGAATGAGCCGGCTGAGGGTGGCTATTTCCTGTCGCTCAGTGTGGATGTGTGTTGTCAGGGTTACCTGGAGGAGCTTGTGCGCCTACGTGAGTCACAGCTGAAGAACACGGAGACGGACAACAAGAGGCTAAAGGCCCGACTGGAGGAGCTACAGAGCCAGAGCCAACAGGAGAAGAAGGAACTAGAGGCCATAGTCCTGGAGCTTCAGGAGCAACTGTGAGTGCTGCACATGAAGAGTCGTGTTCAGGTTTCACCTCAGAACATTAGCGACGCAACACAAAGATATCTGAGATTTATGAGTCCCAGTCAAACGTTATCAGACATGGTTGTACCAGGAATGTGGATTTGACTGATATCATCAGCACATCTGAACTCTTGTCTCATATTGTGCCCTTGTGTTCGTCAGGACAAGCTTGATTCCGTGTGACACAAATCACCTGGACAAAAACCTTTCGATCCCACTGGTCAACCAGTGGCCGATGCTCCAGCCATACAGCAGCCAAGAAGATGTCAAGATGTTCCGCAGGTCTGACTGAGTGTCTGTCTCCAGATCAATGCTTTTCTGTTTTGTTGTGTTGTGATTTTGTCTCTCCTCTTGTCTCTGAAAAAAGAAACACACACAAATATACACTCCAGCGGAGGATGTACCGCCATGTAACTCTGTTCATTTTACTTCTCTCAGATATTGTTTTCATTTTATATACATACACACATGCATAGGTAGCCCACGTGTACCATACACCACATTCCCTATTCATACATAAATACATCTGATGCAATAACATTGTGTTTGGACACACAATAATTGGTGCAAATTTAATACAGTCAACACACATGTTTTCTCTTCTTTTAACTGTGGACATGTTTACCCATTGACCTGTAGGAGGAGTTTCCCCAGCACAGAGCTGCTGTCAGTGGAGGTCAGTCTGGATTCAGACTCCCAGAGGATTGTGGGGAAACAGAATGGAGGAGCTTGGTGCACAGGTAAAAAAAAAATTAAACAGCTACAACACTGTTTTTTTCAGGTAACAGCAAACAAACACTCTTTAATTCACTCTCCTGTTACATATCTGTCCCCGCCCATGTAGAAAAGGACTACACTCCCTCCATGATGGGCTTGTGTGGATCCTTGGCCTCTCTCCCGAGCTGCAAGTCTCTGGCTAGCCTCAAGTCCAGTGAGTGCCTGGTCAACATCAGCACAGAGAACAGTCCTGCCCTCTCTCCCAGCTAGGGGGCACCAAAGAATCACTGCCAGCCACTTCACAGACTGAGACAATTCAACATGGAAAGAAAAAAAAGACTTCTTTTGGTAGGCGGACAAATGTGCTCTCTTTTGTGGCCCTTGTGTGAGTCCCTTTATCTTTGCACTCTCTCAACTTACACCTTTTAAAAGCGTATGAGAAAGAGTAGCCTCCCTGTGTGGGACAGTCCAACAAAGATGCAGGAATAGCTGCTGTACTGCCTGATGGCCTCCTTCACTTTCACTGTCTTTTATTGTCTTGACATGATTAAGCCTCCTGGAATGCAAACAACTGGTTCAAGTTTGACCTGTCTTACATCATGACACTTGATTACAGTAACGTATCTGTCCTGGTCACATTCATCAAAACTCACTGTAGGGTTATTCTGTATGTACCTGTCCATTTTGTCTGTGTCTTATCGGTCTGTCACTGTATCTTCTGCCTGTTGCATAATAGTGGCAGGATGGGTGAGCTGTTATAACCTTTTAGGAAACAGAAAGAATGTTTTGCCATATTATATTACATTTTTATGAGAAGATGGAACGAGATAAAAAAAGAGAGGCCTTTAATGTGCTGAGTCAAAAATGCGGCCAGAGGGTTTTATGATGAAGATTATTTTAAGAAATTAACAGACGCAGCTTTATGACATTAGGATGAATGATGGTCTAGGCCTTATTCAATCATACAGTAGGTTAGATATGGATTTTAGGATGTGACACACAAGAGCTGTCAGGCTACCAAGGTTTGCAGAGGTACTACAATGTGAACATGATAAAAACAGACATTAAATCTATTGCATATAAATGCAGAGTGCATTGTGACTATGCAGAGTGAATGTTTTCATTGTCTTTTTCTACAAACCTGGCTTGATAGAGTAGTACGAGAAGCAGAGAAGTAGTGAATGTGCGATGAGTATGTGTGTCATTTGTTTTTGTTTTGTTTTAGTCTTCATATTTCTCTCCTGTGATCGTTTATTTATTTATTTTTTTTTTAATATTATAATTCATTTCCTGACATGACTTACTTGTATCATTACCATCATGTAAATTGCAATCTCATGCAGTGTTGAGAGCTGGGATATGTTGTGTTATTTAAAACTGCAATAAAACTGCCTTTTTTTGAAAACATTAAAAGCTGGCGTGCACTGGAGGTATACTGTTTACCCACACTCTTTTGCATTCAACCAGTGGTACTAAACCTGTCTCACTAACTACTACCACAAACTTCCTTATTAGGTTTTCCTTGACTTTTCATTTGCGCAAAGTTTACATTGCTCCGATTCTTTTGTTTTTGTCCAGTCTGACAAAGTAATGACATTCCCGTCAGCATCTGCTTTACTGTTAGTGCCGTTTAGCAAATATTAGCATGCTAATATGCTTAACTGAGACAAAGAGTGCAATTGCATGTGAGCATGGTAGCATGATGGCAAACTGGTCAAGCTTAAAGTGGTAATGTACCTGAGCCCAGCCTTGCACAGCCCGTAGAGAGGCTGCAGACTTGTTCGGCCACATATTCTTCATGAATTGCCTTCACATTTACCCAGTACCATTTTTTTGACTCATGTTGGTTGTTCTGTATTCTCAGAAACTACTGGTGTGTCACTTTAAGTCTAATTGACCTTAAGAAATCTGACACAAAGACTAGAAAACAGAATAACATTTGCTCTAAATGCATGGCTGATATCACAGCAATTTCATTTACTGTAGATCCAAAACAAAAGCCCAACACACGCTCCTTCCCCCTCAGTCTTGGTCACTTTTTGGTCTTCCTCCCCTTTGTTGTTTAACTTTGTGAGCATGACATCGTCTCTCTTCAAATGGGTTTGAAATGGCCTGCATGAGGTCATAGGTTAGGATCATTCATTCATTAGCCCAGACAAATACACAGAGCTAAACAAACAGGAGCTGAAGGTCCTTTGGTGAAAGTTAGAAATGTATTATGCTGGGGACGCATTCCAGATCGACATACTGTCCAATTAACTGCCTGGCAGTAAATGCATGGTGGCCAAGGGGGTGTGAAAAGTTGGGTTTATTTATCTGGTGTTGTCTTTGGCTGTTTTGTGAAAGTGACATCAATTGTTAGGTGCAGTTGCACGAGATAGATGAGCTGGCTGTTGGACACATGTGTTAGCACTTCACCCTTTTGTGATAAAGCACTTTCACTCCCATTCTGGTGTGCCAGACACATGAGCATGTTATCTAAGAATGGGCTGAGGTCCCATGTGTGTGAGTGCACGTTTTGGGCCAGATTGGTCAGACTGGGGAGACGCTGGGAGCCTTAGCGCACGTCTATGATCGGTCTGTGAAAGTGCATATCGTGTTATCTTTGCCCCCTTCTCTTGTCCCACCATTGGCACTCCCTTTTATACAGAGTCAGGACATTTATCTCCCACAATACACACTGTCTTACACATGCATGTACACCACCCAAAACCACTTCACAGTCCACCCAGATGGTGCACACACACCCAGCTGGGGTGATAGGTCTAAAGATAGTACAATAAACTAATTTCCCGTAGATAAATGAATGAATACAACCGTTGCAGAACATGGATGAGTGTGTATGTTGTACCCTGTTTACCACAGATCATCTGTGCTCTACATTACACCTGTTCTGCAAGTCATTGTAGATATTAAATCATATTTTCTGTTTCCAGGTGTCAAATAGGTTTCCATTCTTCTTGTAGGGTGAAAACTCTAATACTATATTCTTGAAAAGTACAGTCCTTCACAGAGAACACCAAGTCTGCATTCATTGCTTTCAAATCTCATTTATTCTGCATTGCATGCTTCACAATCAAGCTGCGGTTATATTACATCACCATACATCAACTCTGTATCTGACAAAAATGAAGATGGACTTGAGGGGTGAGAAAAATACATTTTAAAAAATCAAAAACGTTCAATAAACACAAAGGCTGCATAGTTTACAGTAGCCCAATTACATTTACTCAAGTATTGCACACACAACTTTGCAGTAGCTACTTAACTTTAATATTTCCATTTTGTGTCCTACCCCAACACATTTTAGAGGGGAATACTGCACTTTTTACTCCAGTAGATATATTTACATCTGCACTTACTTTACAGATGGAGATTATTAATGCAAAACAAAATGAGCTGACAAATGCATAATGTTATTTGTTTAGCCCCATAGTACCACCGGTAGTTAAAATTAACCCCCACCTTCACCAGCTGCAACAGTAGTGGTATTTATAGCCTACATTAATGCATTAATGATATGATATGATAGTACAGTAATATTTTTGCACTTTAAGTTCTAAATCTACACTTAAGTGTCTGGATAAGATTTGTATATGTCTGCAAGCCTGATGACTTGTAATCATAGTTCGCTCAAAATTATAAAATACAGTAATTCCGACCATTGGTTGAGTTTTAAACAGTGGTCTATTGACATTTAAAGTTTAAAAAATGAGGTTTCAACCATAGACTGTGTATGGTTTCAACATATATGTGGTGGCTAAAGTCGGTTAATAGGAGATATGAATTGGGGGTGGTGACAGCAAATTTCATTGTCCGAGGTTTGACGGATTGATGGCGGATTGTCCAATAGGATCGAATTCGGCGACTCCAGCAGCCAATGAGAAGTGATACTCGGAGCTGGCACCGCCCCCTACATAATTAAATCCACACCAGCGTGGTGGTGGAAGTGTTTGGAGTTTACGCTGAAGCAAGAACACGGAGGGCCAAAGAAACTCAGACCACCTCGCAGCCCTTTTGTAGGCCACCAAAACACGCTCCAGGCCGAAGAAGTACAATGAAATACACTTCGAGGTTTGCTCAGAAGACGTAGGAGTTGACGTCAAAGTGACTTTTTTTGAAAGTGGAGCTGCTTCCTTGTTCGAAAACAGAGGCGAAATATCTCAACATCCTCACAAAGAAACTTTGCTTGCTAGGCTGCTAACTCGCACAACAAGCCAGTAGAAAAAAGTATGATCACCGGCGAAGATTTGACTACAAGCCGTTAGTCACGTCGATCGAGCTACGTTGTCGCCGGTGATTATACTTAACTCGGAAATGAGTGTTTAAATGAGTCAAGCCCGATTTTTGTAACGGTTTTGAGTAGTCATCATCACCCAGAGGAGGAAGAGTTGCAGCTGGTAACTTGGCCAGCCATTAGCAGTGTTTCCACAGAGCGCCCCCACAGCTCTCCCAGGCAGGACGTCCACTGCAGGTTTTCACGCAGTGACGAGCTTGAGTCGGCCCCACAGTTGTTGTTGTGTTTTTTTTTGTTTGTTTTGTTTGTTGTTTTGTTTGTTGCTGCAACAACAACCATGTCTGGCCGGAGTGGAGTGGGACAGACCCGGGGAGCTGCTCTGGGTCCACAGCCCCTCAAGGCCACCATCCCCTATCAGCTGGCCAGCAAACCTCGATCAAACCGGAGAGATGGAAAGTCAGGTATGAACCTAACACCTGCAACACTTGATGGATCACGGTTATTTTACCTGGATAAATGTGAATTGGCCTAAATGTGATGTTATGGTAGAAAATGTGAAAAATAACACCATTTACAAATAAATACACTCAGCACCAGCTTTATAAACTTCTGTATTTTGTAATATACTTAAAGCCATTCAGACCTGATATAGCAGCTTCCATAGTATGTATATCTACTGACAACTTATCAATCTGATTTGTTTGTCTTCCATATTGTCATTTGAATAGATTTAATAAGAAGAATAAGGACGTGGGACATTAAAACAATAGATGGAGATTTAGTGATGCAGATGATACAGCCAAGCAGATATAACTCTAGACATGATTATAGCCTCTACAAAATAACATTTTCATCATGAATATAATAAACAAAGTCAGTTTATCTGTTAATCATTTAGGATATGAAGTTTAAGGAAATAATGAAAGGTTTCTGGCTCTGAACCCAAAGTTATTCACTCAACAATCATACTAGGCAAATAGAACAGGAAATCCCCGTATTTGAGAGGCTGGTACCAGCAAATGTTTTGTAGAGTTTCTTTTAAAAAAAACCAACAGCAAAGAAAGAACCTAACTATTAACCTATTATCAGAACAGTTATTGGTGAAATTCCTATGTATTTATCTAACAATGAATCATCAAATAATTTTAGCAATAAAGTGGCTAATAGCTTGCTCTATAAAGTTCACAGTTCTCCTACTAACTAATGAAAACCAGAAAGAATTACAAATAAATTTAACTTGGTGCTGCATGGTAAAATTAAGAGTTGTCTCAACATCCGACAGCTGGCAGGTCCAAATCGCACCAGTCGAGCTCGGGCATGAGGCGGACGATGTCTCTGGACGCCATCATCGGCCCGTACCTGCAGGGACACTGGCCCAAAGAACCAGAGGGGCAAAGCAGCCTCTCTCGCAAGGACAAATCCACTCAGGTCAGCTCCAGATGAAAAGTGTACCTGGGTGAACATAATGACGCTGGCAAGTTTGATCAAACCTGTTTTTTTTTTTTTCCCCTCTTAAAAACATAAATGGGATGTATAACTTAACTATTGATTTTTTCATATGAACATAACTTATTTTAGTAGGTGATGTGTCTGTTGGGAGGTTAGTTTGCACTTTTTGCAGAGAAGGAACTTGCTACTAGATGGTGGGAGGGAGGTGTCCGGCACTTGCACAGCTATTACAGAATGAGAACCACAGCCATGAGAACAGTCCCTGAAGTCAGCTGACGAGGTCGTTTTGACTGCACCCATCCTCTCTGCTCTGTGTGCAGGCCCTCGTCACTGATCTTTGGTTGCCCACATCCTCCCCCCCTTTTTGTTTTTCAGTTTCTCCTGCTGGTTCGCTCTTCTGTAAGTGTGAAGAGAGTGTCTGTGGGTGTGGATGATGTGATGATGTGATGTGGCTGCAGATCAGCCTTTGAGCATGAAAAGCTGATGCGTTCTTGGTGTGAAACTATTGGTAAAAAAAAAATGTTTGAAGTCTTGTCACAATATGTGACTTCAATGCAGCAGTCTCCATGCTCAGATTTTAACATGGCTGCAGTGCAGCTTTAGAAAAAAAGCTCTAATATATGCCGTTATTTTTAGTCATCTGAACTGTTATTTTGATGGTATTGGCTCATGTGGCAGCTGACCATGTTGTGGTTTCTTTCTTACCAGACCCCAGACTCGTGGTCGGATAACTCCCAGAGCAGGAGAGGAAGCAGCAGTCATAAACGTTCAGCTTCATGGGGCAGTGCTGAGCATCTGCGGGAGGTCAGTATCTGCCTTTATTGCTACACACATGAGTTTGTGACACTCAGGTTTGCTAAACTTGACATTTTTTGTATCAAAAAGGGCAAGCTGTCGGAGAAAAAGGCATTACTCAATTATTTTGATAGCATTGAGCAACAGGAGATGAGATCTAATGACCTCATCTCTGTAAAGAAACTTCCCTTTTTCAGTTTTCACCCAGAGCTTAACTCCTCAACACGTCTATTATCTTGACATCACAAAATCATATTGTCAGTAGTAAAATGAATGGCTACAAGGTGCCTGAAGGAGATTTGCAAAGCGTGTGACATGCTGTGCATTTGTCTGTGTGCGCAGTCTTATTGAGTGATAATAACCCTCTGTTCATTGCAGATTGCTAAACTAAAACAACAGCTGCAGCAGCGCAACAAACCTGCAGCCTCTGGGGGACATGACAAGGACCGCCAGCGGGGCTATCCTCAGAGGAGCTGTAACCTAGGAACCACACAGGTACCGTGCCATCATCAGCACACACAAACACACCACACCGCCTGCTTTGTGTGTATACATTTCCAGACACGTTATCACTGATTTACAGTCATCAGCGAGTATAGGTAAACAGCGCAGCTCATTGCAGGAAGCGAACAAAGTAAAACGGTGAAGCAACAGGAAGACCACTACATCACACTGCTTCTGCTTTTCACAGCAAAATAGGCACTTCTTCTTTTCGGCACAGCTGGTCTGCGCTGTCTTGTTGTGTGTTTTCCCCTCCTGACTGGGCCAATGTGGCTTCAGACCAAAGTGTAGTGACATGTCAAAGCACGAAAATTGGTTATAAGACCTGATTTGCACCTGAAAGTGTTTGTTAGTTTAATAAGGACATGAGTCGCCAGTTTTGATTATCATTGTGGAATTTGGTGAATTTCAATGATATCCAGCACACGTTGCTTTCATTATTTTTACTCACTGCATGGAGAGTCTTCAGGATCAGATTTAGTTATCACAATAATTACCTTTTTATTTATATAGCACTCCTCAAACAAATAATGTGTCTCGCAGTGCTTCACAATGAGAGGGAGCAAGAAAAACTGAGGAGAGCTGTGTGAAAACAGCGAGTGTTGGATCTGTTGCTCCTCAGGACTAATGCAGCCTAAATTCCATTTCACTTGTTTGTGTGTCCTCAGACTCAGCCAATTCCCATCCCCCTCGCTCCCCTGTCTACACTGGTCCCTCGACTGCGCTGCAGCGTGGAGGGCCTCAACCAGGAGCTGGAAGGCATGTTCATCTGCCAGGCACCACATCCTCAGCACAGGGTAACCGCCACTCCCTCACCCACTTCTAGATAAACTCCAGAGCTGTTTTACTGATAAACAAAGAAGGACCCCCCCCCACCCTCCTCTAGCTACATGCAACTTTTTAGGAATCTTAGTGTGAATAACACTGTTGTTTCCTGCTCATCAGCTCCTTGAGGTTCCAGATGGCCACCGGGCTCCGGTCCCTCCGCAGAGCTGCAGCAGCGGTTCTCAGAGCGACGCTGCCACCACACCCTTGTCCTCATCCTCCACCTCCCCCTCACCCTGCTCCTCCCCCAGCTACATCTCCACTTCCCCACACAACGCTGAAGACGCTCCTCTGGACCCGCACCAAGGTCAGTTGGTCAGCACAGAGTGTCAGTCAGAGGACGCTGTGTTTTCTCCTGCATAATCAGTTAAACGAGTTTGAATTTTGGAAAAGTGCTCAAACACCGAACCCGAAGACAATTTATCTTGCTTTACTTGTGTGAAGTAGGTTGAAAGGTTTTGCTGTTTTTAATCCAGTAAAAAAAACTAGTGGATTAGTGTTTGGCTTGACTACGTAAGTTTCCATCTTGTACCTTCTTAACAAAAGGTGCCCTTTACATGCTTCAGATCAGAAACTGTATGGAGTTTGTTATCTATGCACTCAAAAAAAAAAAAAAAAGGAAATCACTTGCCTGGAAATTCATAACTGAAGCCCACATGTCAGTATGCAACTTTGAAAGGTCGTCGGTATTAAGGTGCAGAGAAGTTGTATAACAAAGAGGAAAGTTGACAGCTGTGTGTTGACACCTGCTGCAGCCACTCAAGATGTAGCCTAAAATCAAAAAACCACTCTGACACAACCTAAAATGAGAAAACCACTCTCTGCACATATGCATAATCACACAGCCAGGTCTTTTAGCACTTTAGATCGACAGGGGATGATCATCAAAGGCTATTTATAACAGACAGCAGCAGCAGTAGTTCCAGAAAAGCTTTAAAAAGGCCACGGCCACATATAGCAGCCACCTCTGAGTAATAAAACACATAATGAGAGAGTGAGCCACATTTGGTGATCATATGTTTTTCTTCAGATGCAAATGAAAATTATATTCTCCACATTTATGTTGCCTCCCATTGAATTGGTGCACAAGTGGCTGCAGTGTGTTAACTTGCACAGTTCAGTCTTGTCCAGGCATGCTACGCTTTCCACAAGTTCCAAAGAAGCAGCAAATCAATTGAACTTGTAATTCGTGCAAGATTGAGCAAAATTTAAATTGTCAGTTTAATTCTGGTGCAAAATTCCATGAGTGAGTAAGTTTCCACACCTGCAGAGACAACACAACTAATTCTGTTAATATTTTGAAAACAATTATTGCTTCAGGTCTTGTAAACTTTGTTCTGACTTGTCCTCCTTCCTTGTTTTCAGGTGTAACAGACAATGCAGACGTGTGCATCCTGTCTCCCTTACCCTCCCAGACCGAGGCCGACCCCTCCCTGCCTCTGCTGATCTCGTCTTCTCCGGGTCCCAACAAAAGCTGCTGCTTCCAGAGGGAGCCTCCGGAGGGCTGCGAAAAGGTCCGAGTCTGGGACGAGACCAGGTACGAGCACAGGTTTTTTTATTGTTTTGCGTCTCATCGTAGTCGACGGAGCGGGTGGCAGTAGGTGTGCGGACGCCCTCTGGTGGTCGCACCCTAGAAGTAATTTTACCTCTGATTTATGCAAAACATGGAGCAGTCCGTCAAAGCAGGTTTGGTTGAGGTTAGACTTTGAAAGATTTTTCCAGAAGTTAATCTTGTACGAGGCTATTAACAAATTTAGAAACGTTTATTAGAGTGATCGTTATGTTTCCAATAATCCTGCCTCCACCCTCACGGTCATGTCGTCACTACTTCTACCTTTTTATTCCTTCTCCTTTTTTAATTTTAACACATCTTGTATACAGTTGTGTGAAATTCTGTTGCAAGTCTGGTTGCTGTAGTTGCAGTATAATACTGCTCTTGATGTGTGATCCATTCATGAGTAGGGTTGTAGGTATATGATATGAGGAGTGATGGATCTATCAGTTTATGAGGGACAGGTGTATGAACATGTATGTGATCAGACCTTGTTGTTTTGATGGGTATTGGTTTGACCTCACGTTGCCGCCCCTCTCATTCCGCAGCACTCCGCGCCACTCAAAGCCGGCCCTCATCTCCTCCTGCCCGGACCCCAACAAGGTAAACTTTACCCCCCATGGGGGCTCAGCCTTCTGCCCCGTCAGCCTCCTGAAGCCCCTGCTGCCCTCCATGGACCTGTTGTTCCGCAGCCTCGCCGTCTCTCCAGGAGGCAGCTGCTTGAGCCAG
>OMNW01035458.1:11065-37183 GCA_900303245.1 Selene dorsalis | reverse complement strand
ACACAAAGCTTTGGACATGAAAACGGGTAAAAAAAAAAAAAAAAACAGAATTAAAAGAAAAAAGCTTCTTAGACATAGAGTCAAACCATAGGCTGTAAAATTGGGTGAGGAAACTTTGTGTGGCAGTGTGTTTACTGTGATGTGCGATATCTGACCAGAGAGGAAGGAAGATGAAGAACATATCTGAAGCATACTGAAGGTAGCTCAGATTAATAAACCACTTATCACCTAAAATTAATCACTCATGTCGACATCCTTGATTTTTTGGGGGGCAGGTTAAAGACATTGTTTGATCGACATACATTTTTTAGATATGTCAGTTTCTCGCTCTGTAACCCTCATGTCATGACAGCAGCTGTAGATTACAACTGAATTTAATAATAGTAAAGGAAACAATTCATTGATCATTTTTGTCCATGCACATTTTTTGTCTTCACAGCCTCTGTAACATTACATTAGTCTCCAGTTGTGTTTTCTTTTCAAACTACCGGGTATTTTTAATTCAATTTCTTACTCAGCATCACCACCACTGGTGAAACGTTTTCTGCAAGGCCTTTCACACCAAATCTAAACTGAGATTTTATTTCGCCAAAAACTTTATGTGTGAGATGCAAAGGTGGCACAAAATATAAATATAAAGCCACACAAAAAAGGACATAAAGAAGCAACCAGGGGGATGTGAAAGCTGGAGGTCAGGGAATGACAGAGCAAGCAAATGTGACCATGAGCGCAGGCGAGGGGAGTGCCTTACCGAAGAAATCATCACGGACTGGAGGCAGAAGAAGAGGAAGAAACAGAAGGAAGGGAAGAGAAGGAAGGAGGGAAAGTGACAGATCAGAGAAGATGATGAGGAAGAAGAGACAGGAAAGGAAGCAAGAAGAGAGAGGATGCTGATAAGCATTTATAAATCTGGATTTAAGGAATAGCAGCAGGGACTAGGACTATGACGTATTTTAAAGTCCTCACTGCCTCTATGAAATGATGAACGTACAGCTGAGTGGTACTCTATACACTATTGTGTTTCTAAACCTGCTGTAAGAAGAAGGGAGCAGTGTTTATTCTATACTAGAAGAAGGATCTGTCACAATACAGCGGGTAGAAAATTTGAGGTGCACTGACTGATCGAGCTGATTGAACTTCACTGTGACTTTAAAGGGATAGTTCAACATTTTGGCAAAATTACCTGCTTCGATTATCCCTATAGTCATATGAGTAGGTATGTTACCTTTAATTATCAGTGCCTGTTGTTTTAAGATACGTGGGATGGAGACGGGAGCTGCTCAGTGAACACAATGGAGGTAGACGGTACAAGGTCCCCTGTCCCTCAAAACTCATCAAATACACAATCCAACGGCAAAACGCTCTAATGGGGAAGTTGTGACCTGCAAATTCACCACGCTATGAAATAATAATGTAATATTACGAGACAGAGTTGTTTTCAAGGCAAATGCATAGCCGGAACTACATTTCAGACATGGCTGCTGGGCGGAGTAATTTCAAAAGAGCACATTTTTTTTGCAGTAGTTCCAAGTTTTTGCTTCACATGTCATAATGTTACATAATTATACATGATTATTTCATAGCATGGTGAATGTGCAGGTCACAACTTGTGCAGGAGAGTGTTTTGGAGTTGTTGGACTGTGTAGTTGATGAGTTTTGAGGGACAGGGGACCTTGTTTCGTCCACCTCCACTGTGTTCGCTGAGTAGCTCACATCTCAAAAAAACACGTACTGATAATGAAAGACAATGAACCTACTCATATGACTATAGGGATTATGACAATAGGCAAATTTGCCAAAAAGTTGAACTATCCCTTCAAAGGAATAAGATCTTTTTTTTTTCACTGCATGTGTACAGATTTTGGCTTTTATTCTGTATCTGCATTTCCAAATGCCTAATCAAGCAATAAATCCATAATGATCTATTAATACTTAGAACTATAGCAATGTGGCTGTGTCTAAACTGATTGCCTTCTCTTGGAAGCAGAGTTTGGAGAGGAGTCAAGAGAGTAAAAGAAAAAGATACCAACCAATGCATGTTCAGATACACACCTGAGAACTCGCCTATGGGTGTCACCAGCAGAGGCACATAAAGGGGGAAAAAAAGAAACGGGTGAGAGGTTAACAAATGGACAAGAAGACGGCTCAAACCTGCCTTCATATTTCTGCTACATAAAAATTTAGGGAAAAATAAATCAAAACCCAGAGGAAGTCCTACTCCTGAAAACAGAAACAGAATCTCCCAGAATTCAACAAAAATAGATGAAAAACAGAGAGTTTCAAATTATAATAAGCTAAATAATAACTACATGTGAAATAAAGTTTCTTAAAAATAAGAAATTCAGCTTTTTCAAATAAGCTCAAAACATGTGAAACAGGCTTGTGTTGTTGTGTATCTGACTGTAAAAAAAGGGGGAAAATAAAGGAATAAACTACAAGGACAAATACAGAACAAAAGTAACACTGCGTGGATGGGCATTTGGGGATTGGGAACAGTATATTTCTTTTAGGATGACTGTGCAGTGATGCAGAGATGAACTGCTGGCGTGGAGTGTTTTCCAGCCTCGGCCATGCAAAGTAAAAAGTCGGAGTCAGAGCCGTGGCCTGACATGAAGCTGCGGCCCTGCACGGACCAAAGGTAAAACAAATGCCGGCTTTGTGCAGTGCACACATGCATCTACCCTTATTTCCCCTCGCTTGGGTTTACATTTATTTGTTATTAGCTTCACTTTCACCTCACACACAGACATCACAGCTTTTCCTTTGAAGTGAAATACTTGCCGCTGCATAAAAGAGGAGGATCTGACTAAGCTGTGACCAAAGCGACTTCAACACTTGTTTATACTTTTCTGCCAAGACTTACAGATCATCCTACGAAAAGTCATGCTCATACCTAGCAGCTCGGCCCCTGCGTCGACGTCCCCGATGATGTCTGACTTGGCGTCTTTGATCTCATGGTAGAGAGAGTCGGTGTTGATGCCGAAGGCCTCGTTCACGATGCCCTGGGACGGGCTGAGATACACATTTATGACAATGTCATTAAAAAGTCAGAGTGGAATCTTTTTTTATTGAAGTTTCATTCATATACTAAAAAACACTCCTTAATGGCAACGCTGCATATACAGATGTAAAATGTTTATCTGGTGCTTTCACCTATAGCTTCAAGAATTGTCTTCAGTAAGAAACAGTTTCAGGCTGTTGATGGATAAACTGAAACATAAGGACCAAACTGTTGTTTGAACATTTAACTGACCCTAGACCTGCTTCTAAATGCACAAAACAAAACTCTAAATTTTAGAGTTAGGGTTTTCAAATCAGTCTTGGACATGCAGGATTTCACATAACGCTGTGGATGTTATGCGGCCACGATGTAGCCGTACCTGTTTCCTCCTCCGTACATGCGGGGGTCTACACACATGTCCAGCTCAGGGGTGGAATCAATGATCTCCTGAAACTCAGACCACTCGTCACTGCTCCCCATGCCTGGACAAATATGACAGACACACATCAGAATCACAGCTGCTACTCAGAAAACTAAACATCTGGATCATGTTTGAGATGGAATTCAAAAACTAGGGAGAGAACAAGTCGTCATCTCAGATCAAAGCTTTGACCTGAGGTCGTATTTGGCGACATCCTCTTACCGATGCTGACATTCCTGGTTTCTTGGGAGACTTGCACCTCCATATTCCTGCTGAGCCGCTTGGCACTTTTCCTGTGGTTCCCAGAACGCATCACGTCGAACTCAGACTGTGGGAGGAAGCCCTCGTTGATGGGGGTGACAGTGGCCGAGGGGACGGAGGAGGTGGGTGTGTTGGACTTGCTCCCTGTGCTGCTGGGTGTGGCTGCCACCGAGTCCGACTCTGAGCCATCCTCCTTGTAGAGGATGAGACGACGACATGGGGGTGAGACACAGACAACACTATATGAGCTTCACATGGTGAAGGCAGGAACCCATCACACCTGCACGACTCATTTTATTTCTAACGGCTGTGTTAATGGTGCTAAGAAGTTACCGCTTCACTTAACTTTCTTGTGAGTAGCTCCAGACTTTGTTTGTGCAAAAGCTTCCTTCAGTCATTATGGACGTAACAATAGAAATTAAGCACACATTTTATTATCCCTTTAATTCTGAGCTATTTTGGAACATTTTGACAGCTTGTTTTACATTCACACTGGAGTGAAGTCAAATGTTGATCTGATTTTTCTACTGTTTGAAGTGCTTGTAGATGGAGAGTTCAAAGATCAGGTGGTTTACATACATGACTTTAAACTGACTGATGAGATCTTTCATTCACCCAAAACACAGGGTTATATTCTATCCTGGCACATCTCTTTTATAGTTTGTCCAGCAGAATATTTGCACTATGAATCTATAACAAAACTTAACCTGGGCTTTATGTAAATCCTTTTTCAAATGCAATTCAACTTGCATTTCTGCTCTTGGGATGACTTTGAAGCCAGATACCAGGTGGAGCCACAACAAGAAAGCAACAAACTTCTCTTTTTTCTGTTTCTCTCACATATAAAGCACAGTATACCATCGAACTGCAAGAAAGTAAAAAAAACAAACAATAAAACAAAATAGACTTGATTCTAAACTAAAATATAAAGACACAGCAGAAGCCGCACGATCACACAGTAAAATGATAATCAAGAAAACTCCATTAAAATAAAAATACAGATTCCCCTGCTTGCTTGAGTCAACACCTCTGACTTTACAGAGTGGATTCCCCACTGATGTCATAGTTGTGTCATAATCTGATAACTAATAATTCCTCTACAGTGACACAAGCAGGCGTGGGGAGAAGAGCTCTGTGTGGGCGTGGCTAGCAGGACGGGCAGCTGTGAGGCTGGCCCCTCCCCCTTCCACTCCCCAGGTAGCGGTTGTTGTCTTGGAGGAGAATATGGCCGCCGTCTGTCCCACCTGATAGGCGGAGCTGAAGGTGGACTGGCTGAGCTCGCTGACCTGCCACGTGTCTTTCCCGGGCATCATCCTAGCCCCCCCGAGACCCCCACGTACCATGACCTCGCCACTGGGGAACAGGCTCAGCGATGGTGGGCGGTCCGCTTTGCTGTTGGCGAAGGACACACAGACAGGTGGAGACTAATGTTAGTTAGTTATTTCGGTAGATTTAGCTGATAGTCCTGTCCAGGGCTGGAGCCTGACCTTCATCATACTGGCGATCTGACATCACAGGGTAAAAACAAATCACCTCCAATCTCATCAATAACTACAGCATAGCCAAAGGAAAAGTTCAACAGGTTGGGAAACAGGCTCACTCACTTGTTTGTTGAGAGTTAGATAAGAAGATTGATATAACTCTGTATCACATAGCCATTTAGCTTAGCATAGAGATTAGAAACATCTTACAACAACAGCCTCTCAACCTCGCTCATTATATCTCAAAAACAACATTTCACAGTTTTAGTGTTTTAGTGTATTTACATGCAGCCTGGCCAGGACAAACATGCATATTTACAGAATTTAAATTTTATACATATTAAGACAAATATTAGGTGTACATACAGGTATCAATCTTCACATCTAACTCTTGGCAAAAATCTACTAAAAGTGGTAAAAATAGAGAAAACCATACACAAGCAAATTCCTGAAATTCCTGCCATCATACCCATGTTCTGATACACTGAACGTGAGCGACATGGAAATGTACAGAATAAAACAGGAGTGGATATTTTTGGGGCCAGAGAGAAATAGTTCATTCACAGGCCCTGCAGTGAGATGCAGGAACGAGGACATGCAGCCCAGGGCAAGCAGGCCAAACACATTCACCTCATGACCTTTGTTCACTGTCTGCTCACTGTGTCCACATCTACTTACACCTGTTACTGAAAACCTGAGACATGCACAGCTCAGACTGCTACTGTGTCTGTCTTTTCCTTTGCTTAAAATGAAAACATGTCCATATAATCACTTCCCATTTGTATAATACGAACGTATTAGACACAGACGAGCAGGACGGGCCCACATAGACACACAGATGAGCGCACCAGCAGACACAAGAGGACAAGGTAGAGGGAGGGGACTGCAAAATATGGATTGCATTGCTTAACATGACCTTTGAATCATTCCTCATTTCCTCAATTGTTATAAGAATGCAATATTATTAATGCAGTCGGAATGATAAATAGCTGTAAGTATTGATAACTAAACACAAAAAGGAGCTTCTCCTCATACAACGGGGTTGAGGCAAAAATATAAAGGGACGTCAGCAACTCTTTGTCTAGTTTTAAGTCCGAGCAGGTCAGTTTGGATGAGGAGGAGGTCGGACACTTATGGGACCATGTTCATTTACCTTTTCCTCCATGTGTGGCGTTGACTGAGCAAACAGCAGCACAGAGAGCAGGACAGACAGACAGACAGACAGACAGTGATTAGAGAGAGAGAGAGAGACAGGAACGTGCAGAGGCACATGAAACCATACAGACCCACACACACACACACACACACACATACACACACACACACCTATACCTAATTGAGTCGAACAGTTTAAAAGACAACTCCACAGAACAAGATCGTTGTTCTTTGTCTTCATCTCATTACACCTGCTTCAGATGTTCAGCAGTTCATGACTTAAGATTTATGAGCAGGAGTTCTTCTTCTTGTCTCAGTAAGTGATACGTTACGTAAACTCACCAGGGTTTATAATGCACCCCCTGCCTCACCCCCACACACACACACACACACACACACACAAACGTCCTCCCACTCTGACCCAGCCTCACCCGGACAGTTGATAAAGATTTGTGGGATGAGAATGCTGTTCATGTGACATTGTAGCTGAGTTAAGATTTAGGATGCCGTGTGTATGGTGACACATTGCAGGATGTGACTAATCTGTGATTCATCTGTAGAAGCACCAGATGTCCCACTCCTGTACTTGTTTCTTGTCCATATATATTCAGAACTCAAAGGTTGGCCAAACGCTGAACACTGCAGGCTGACAAACAAACAGACAAACATAATACTTTCTAATGGCTGCCATGTTTCCTTTTGACTCCCCACACCCACAGTTAACTGTTGATAGGGTGAGTATACTGACACATGAAAAAGCCTGAACAAAACACGAAACATCAGCAACAAGACGACAGGTGGAAAGCTACAATCTGCACAAAGATATACGCACACATTTTTAAACACCCACACCAACACACACAGTGAACCACTCACGTTCGTCCACAGCCGGGGCCTTCTGATTGGCTGTTGCTGCCGGCCTGCTGCATTTTGGACCGCTCTATGTGCTCGACGTACGTCTGAATCATCTGTGATCCACGGCAACAAAGACAGAAAATGTGAGAAAAGAGGACAGTGACAGAATGCTGGATGAGAAGCCATGTGAGATTGACAGGATTACACTGATTCAATTACAAAATCTATAATCTACTACACACTGGATTATTCTAACATTCAGTGTACCAAAAGGATGCTGGATATTGCTGTTTATTTACTATGAATCACAAGAGACTTATGTTAATGCTGACCATGTTTTGGTGCAAACAATCTTGTTTTTAGTGATCAAATTCAATGTTTTGAATATTTTGAGACCTGCTTGTGTTGGGTAACCCATCACAGTGATTACGAAAAGACTGCTTCCAGTTACATTACATTGGAAAGCAGATGAAAACACAGAGTATGCCATTAATTAACATTTTGCTATTATTACAGAAAAATGACTGAGACTCATTTGAGCATCTGATTTGTAGAAAATGGCCCAAAATGGTCATGGTTGTAATATTTGAGGATGATAAAGTTGATGGAATTTAAATTTGACTTAATTAGTATTTGTTTGGTTTGTCCAGATTTTCTTCCATGATATATGAAGAGCATCAGGTTGGATGTTTTCTCACCTCAGTGTGGCGCTGGTGCAGAGCATTATATTCTTTCTTCATGTCTGATTCTCGCTCCTCCAACCGCGTGACTGACAGACACAGACAGACAAACAACAGTTTAACATCAAGAGCAGTTCATTTTATCATTTGTCACTAGTTAAATATGAAGGCTTGAATAAAAGAACATAATTTCATGAGAGTGGGGGGTTTATAACTACTGCTCAATCTCTGGTTTGCAGTACTTTAAGTATTTCAAATGAGGTATTTGGGCCAAAGATTCCTGTGAAACTCTGATATAAAAACAGAGGAACATCATACATCAGGGGCAGAGAGTGAATAAGACTAAACTAAACCACGCTGTATGGATTTATTCAAAGGTTCATAACATGTGAACCAAAGCAAATCAGAGTTTCAGTGCAAATGTACTACTAACAATCTAAAAATATCATAACATCCTCAGTGTGTCTACTTCCCTTCCCCATAGAACCACAACGGAAATATTTCTTGAGGAACTGTCAAACTGAAGTCATCAATCGACCTTGTGCTGTGCACGTGCGGCACATAACATAACAGTACGTTACGATGTATGAAGTCTGTCACTCACTCTGGTCAGAATAGTTCTTAGTCTTCAGCTCCAATTGTTTTGCCTGCAGCTCCAGAAACTCCACCTGAACCTGCAGGTCCTTCTTCTCAGCCTCCAGAGCATCTTCAAATTCAATGAATTTCTGATGGAGCATACATGAGCAAAAATTAGAACGTCACACATCTGGGTTTCAATTCATAGACTAGAGCAAAAATCAATGAGTTTATTTTCACCACTGTATGGATCAATATGGAAACAAGCACGATATAATATGATGACAGCGCTTGTGGCCTCTACATTGAACTGTCTTTCTTCTGGAAAATAAGATGCAACTGATATTGTACGTGACATTGTTCTTAGCTGCTTGTTGACCAGTCAGGGTTTTAAAAACACAATAAACACAGTGTGACTGCAGGCTTCACATGAACTGCCGTCTGTGTGGTCATAACAATCTACAGTGTCTGGGTTGAGTAAGGTAACAGAGAAGTTGAAGCCGGTAACCGGCTCAATAAAACACCTGTGCACGCTGTAACTGTTACTGAGCAGCCAGAGGAGGAAAACACGGCCCAGCCTGCTTCTCCTTCACATTTTTTTTGCAAAGCTGTTCACAATGACAAGCTTTTTTCAGTGCAGTAAAAAGTCTTAATACTGTAATCCTCCGACTGCAGCAGAACCCTGCAACCAGGAATATGCTGCTGCACACATGCACTAAATGCAAATGCTATAACATGATGACTTCTGCAAATACAGCAACTAATGTAGACATCTGAATCACTGAGAAGCACAACAACAATCCCATGAGCCCGGTTTGACCTGCAGAGAGGATTTTAGAAAGGAAATCTCTACCTCTGACTGAAAGTTGCAGCTGAAAATAACAGAGAAACGTGACTCTCCCTGGTCACAGATTTAACAATAAAGAATCAGACTTATACCCACAGTCTTTTCTATGGGACACTGTGGTTGTTTTCTAATGCTAAAGATGTTGGCTACACACCCCACAACAAACAAGACAAAAAATAAATCTCTTACAATGGACGCCTTCTTGACAGAAAGCATAATAGGTTCTAAAAAGAAATCACCACCATTATGTTGCACAGTAGCAGACACACAACAACACAAAATACTGTAGCATCCTTCATCCACTGCGACTGAGAACACGTCCTGTAGTGTTGCCCTTCAAATGCATTCAATCCAGCAGCTTTAACCGCAGCAGGCACCAAACCTCTCCAATCTAATAAAACTGCAGTGTTCAGGACGTGTAGAGTACAGTAGAGTTTACAGTGCACAAGCAAAAAAAAAAAAATCAGAAAGGTCATTTGGTGTGTAAACGATAATTACACGACTACACAGATTTCTGAACGGGAATATTGTGTTCATTCTGTGCAGTATGAATAATCCATGAAGAGGCCTTGAGTGATGACTGAGTGGTGGTAATGCGCTGAGTGTTTGAACGTGATGTTATCACACTCGCCGCTACTTTCGCTGTGTAATAACTGAAGACAGCGTGGAAAACAACAGGAACAACAGGAAAAACAACAACATGCGGATAAATACAAACAAAAAGCCGAAGCCAATATGTTAAGGCAGTTTTTGTGTAAAGTGACAAAGGGAGAGGATGATTATAATTAAAACAGAGGCAGCGATGTGATAAGTTTTTTTCTGTCGTCACACTGTGACAAGTGTGAAACCAGCAGAGTTAGTGATACAAAGTGATGGGGTATCGTTCCTGCTGCAGGATGAGACAAACATCTGCTGCAACAAGGATGCTGCAAAAAGATTTCTTCACCTCATGTTAATAACCATGAGACTGGACAAGTTGTTAAGTCTTCATGAGCAGAGAGGGAACTGTTGGTTTTGTTTACCATCAGCTGGAGCCTAATAACACCGTAATCTGAGACTCTTTTTGGTCGTCGCTCTCTGTGTCTGAGGGTGTGTTATTGTTTTCCTCTAGATTCTCTCTCTCTCTCTCTTGCTGTCTCTCACCCTGCTCTTCTCATTAGTCTCCCTCTCTCTCCGTCTGATCTGGCCTGTGCGTTTACTGGCTAGTACTCTGGCTCCATAAACCTCAGTCCATTTCATCCCCCTGCTCCTGTTATGCTGCCTCTGCTCCTCATGAGCGCAAATCAGGTTACAGTGCCAGGCTCCCTCAGTGTGCTCTGTGTACTATTGATTTCCTATGATCCCCACCCCTCGAACGTCGTCCCATCCCCCATTGTAACCCTCTCATAGTCTGAAAAAAAAAGAAAACTCTCTGTTCCTCTCTCTGTTTATTTGTTGCATTTTGACTTGCCATCTAAACTGACCAAAGACCAAACATAAAGGTCCATGGAGGAGAAACCTGACAAAGAAAATCAACAAAACACTCAAACTGAGGTGGTTGAAATGTGACTTACTTGAACTTAGTATTAGGTCACGTAGGTATGAGACCAATATGAAACACAGATTTGGTTTTGCTGGAAGCATGCACACAGAAACAAAAGGAATAAAACTTCCCTGGATGCAGAAAATAAAGGTAAACAAACCTAACTACTATTACAAGGTAGGCTAACATGCTACATCCAGTGCTTTCCCCTAAATTATCTTATTCTATTTTCTCCTAACTAGCAAGTCATTGTACAGTTACTTTCAGTTTCACTACCAGAGACACTGCTAGGAATAACTAGAAGACATGTGTGAACCTGTTGGCATCTGTCATTTAAAGCAGTGGCTCCATCTGAGTGACCCCCACTGCCTGTTGGTTTTAACCAATTTACCATATTGTTATGATACATATTTTTTAAATGGTGAAATCAAAAGAAGCTTAAATGTGATAACACTGAAATATTAATGCAAACCAGCCAGTGCTCTTCTAATTACCAGCTTAAAGTGAAAACAAATGAGATAACTGACACGGGGAGGAAACACAGCGGGGAACAGATGATGAAACAGGCTAAAAGCTGAGCTAAGCTGATACTAGCAGAGCTGCCAGTGATATGCTGAGGCCTCTTTGGATGGGAGGAGGATTAAAGTTACTTTATGATGCTGCCGTGACACCGGTTACGGAGACACAGAGTGGAGGGAAGAAAAAAGATTTGCTGGAGGTGGAGATCAGCCGGTAATGTAATAGCTCCATATTAATGTCTACTGTTGTTGTCCGTGTCCCTGTTCTCTCCATGTTTTCAAGTGTAAACGCCCTCCGAATGCTGAGCTCAGTCTCAAAGCTTGGCTGACAGTCCCTTTATCACCATATACTTAATGTGAAGATATAACTCTGTGTTTGCATACTGTGTGCTTATGGATTTGCATGAGACTTCAGATTATGTATAAAAGAAGAGTGCTACAAATTCAACTTAGTTCTGTCTTGTGTATTTTCCACTGTTGTTGATAGTGGTACTGATATTAACAGTTGTAGCTGTAATAACAACAGTAATAGCGGGTCGAGCAATATTACAGTGGTATTAACAGAGCAGGTGTTAAAAGCAGCAGCAGAGTAGTAGTACTAGTTGTTGTTGTTGTTGTTGTTGTAGCAGTTATTCAAACTGTGTCATGCTCTCATCCATCATAACATAACCCAAATGTGTTGTGTACTGTAATGTGTAAGTTTAAAACATCATAAGCAGACTTTATGTGTTCAATAGTTGAGTATAGTTTACTTGCATGTGTTTGTATAATCCAGGCCACATGCACACAGTATTTACACTACAATGACCTAAGGAAAGTTTCTCTCTATCAAATCCAGACAGTGACCTCGGGCTCTCTGTTGATGCTGAGCTGGGTTGTTCAATATCTCTAGAAATCAACTGAGCAGGTTAGATTTAAATGAATCGGTGTAGTCAAGTAGGACCATGAGTTACATTACGAAACATTGTGCAGATGAGATATATTTGGCTCCACTGCTTCTCTTGGACACTTGGGGTCACTTGAGTGAAAACTAGATATGTAATGTTTAAATCTTTGATCCTCTGTTTTAATTTTTCATGATTGCTCATGAAAGTTGATGTAGTTTTACCCACAGTATCAGTGCATCTTCAGCAGATAGGTGGTCTGCTGTGGGACAGTACCCAGTATAAGTGGATCGTCCGATTCTTAGTTGTAACACAGTTGTTCTTTGAACAGCTGGACACAGCAGAGGACACTGTCAGCTGTGTCAGCAGTACATTAATGCTAAATGTAAGCCCAGCAATCTAATGTCACGGGCCTAAACATGAGTCACATGTCTGATGAAAGCTCTCGGTTCAGACCGGGTACCGTGACCATTGAGGAGGCGGCAGGAAGCTGAATGTGATCATGCGGGCAGAGGCCCACACAGAGCCGGGGTTACCTACCTCCTCTGCCTGCTTGCGCAGCGCTTTCTCCCGCTCGTACTGGGTGATGAGCTGCTCGTTGTCCTCCTTCAGCAGCTCCAGCTCAACCTCGTGCTCCTGGTTCTCCGTCAGCACCGCGTCCAGGTTCTCCAGAACATTCACCACCAGCGGCATCAGCTCCTTCACCACCTCCTCGTCATAGCTGCGGATCAGCCGCTCGAACTCCCGGTAGATGCTGTTGGCCAAGCCCGACACCCGCTCCGACATGACGGATCCGGAGCCGTAGTCGTCCTGGTAGACCACCTCGTCTATCTGCAGCTCCATCATCTTGGCAGCTGGAGCCGGCGCCTGTTTCCAGATGAGGAGGCTGCGCTCAAACAGTTTTTCAGGCCTTTAAGGCGAGACTGTCACAGGGTCTGGATCCACTCAGTAAACAGAGAAGGGGGGGCTTCAATCACAGTTTCTCCTCAAGGAAAAAAAAAACACTTATGCCATTTTACAGCAGCACAGACTCACTGGACGAAGACTGTGTGATGTGTGCGTAACCTTGAGCTCGGTACTGAAAATATCGCCTCTAATATAGTGATGTGAAGAGGGCCCCCTGCTCCCCCACCAGCCCGCTGTATCGCCTCCAGACGCGGCCCAGCTATTTCTCCACTCCGGCGCAGAGCACCTGATCCGGGGAGCAGTGGATGCGGAGTGGGCCAGCCTGTGGATCGGCCCTCGCTGGGTCCATGCCGAGGGACCAAATGTGTTCGTCGATGATATTGCACCTGCCCCTCAGCAGCCGCAGCCATGGACCCCGGCCATCGCTGGCAGGGGAAATAAATAGATGAATAAATAGGTAAATAAATAAAGTACCGCTGCTGATCTCCGCCGACGATGATCCGCCTCTATAACATGGTTTCTCCCATGTTGTGGCCCCTTCCTGCGGCTGCTGCTCCGGGCTCGGGCGGTGATGGTGATGTCTCCCTGTGGGAGAGGCTCTGCCTGCTGTTCAGATGGAGGAGCCAGCTGACCGACCCTGGATGACGTCACAGCGTCTGCATCGAAGTCACACACCGGAAGTCCGCGCTGAGAATTCAAAATAAAACTACAGATCTGATGAGTGACGAGAGTCTGATGTTACATCCTCATTTCACTGATACCAAAACCTTTTAAGCTCAAAGACGAAGGGTTTATTACCTCATTCTCACACACTAGGCCTATTTACAATGAAGCTTACACCAAACTGAGGGTGACTGTATGTGGATTTTGGATGAAAAATAAGACATGTTTAGGATTCAGCCCCCCCCCCCAAAAAAAGTGATGAACTCCTTTAACAGGAAGATGTAGAATTATGTTTAAAACAATGGCTTTATCTCATAGGTTTTATATCCTTTAAATGTTTCCCATTCTAAGCAAGCTTTTTATGAAATTTCTGAATCTTATAGACTCAGAAGTGTGTTAACTTTTTTTAGATTTTTTACATACATCAGCTGATATGATAATCACTGCACATATAAAGAAGCATGTTCCTAACAATGGCCAAAACAGCAGTTCAACCTCATTACTGAGATACAATGATACACTGTCATCATACTTGTTTGTTGTTTATAAAACAGAAATGAATTGGAATCAAACAAATCTTCACATACAACTGGATGGTCAAAGTGCCTCAGCATGTTTACATGTATACTTAATTAACCTTTCAATTATATTTCTTATAAACAATCATGAACACAATGGTCTTGATATCCACAACTGCCCTGCCAGTTTTATTTTGGAGACCTAAACCGGAAGCTGCAGTTTTTCCTTTAACAGCCCCTTGATCTGAGTCTGCAGCAGCACTTCATGCTAGAACTTAATAATAATGACAATGCAATCTCCAACAATGAAAAAAAAATCACTGTCCAGTTAAATAATCCCTGCCACACATGACTCGGCCTTATTAAACCTTATTGATTATTAATTTTTTAGAATAAGGCTAAAAGTCAGGATGACAGTTTCTTTTCGCAGCCTGTACCCTTCCTCCATGAATATTTATGATTACTTGACAAATCTGAAGCAGCACGACTCATGTAAACACCCGCAACAGAACTGTATCTGAAACTCTGAGGACGTGTTTTTACTTAAACATACTCATATCCAGGTCTTGCCAATAAAAACACAGTCTATTTATCATAAACTGTAGAGTTTCTCAGCAGCATTGTCTAAAGCATCAGAGTAGGGAAGGTTCAGGGTTTATTTGTTGTCTTCTTAAAACACGCTTTCACATGAGGAGGATGAAATTTGTTCACATATATAACTACAATGACGACTCACAGGAAGATGCTGGTTTGTACCACAAACTAAATCGATCACACATTACTGACCAAACCACATATCAATGGGTGTAATGGTCATTATCATCCTGTCAGCCTACAGGAATATGAGAACAGACTCAACAATGCATGATTTCCACAGGGCATATTTAAATACTTTGATGCAGATGATTTTCTCTCCACCTGGATGTTAATTTAAAGTGAGACACTTACCTCAGATTTCCCCCCCTGAAGAGAAGCAGAAAATATGCAGTCATTCGATCCTCACTGGGATCAAATCAGCTCTCCACAGGTCAGAAAAGGTCACAGATTTACAGAGGACAAGAGTTTGTCAAAGAAGGACTTGCTCATTTGCTTGTTAACTGCTAATGTCAGCTGTTTTTTTTTCTGTATAAAATGAATCCCGTCACCAACAGGTAAGAACTGATGTCTGACATTACTAATGCTAAACCTTTAAGATGGAAACCTACAAGAATGCACGATCCTCCTGAACGCTCTCTCAGTAAGACAAACTGTAGCTTGGCCTATTGTTTGCCATGGGGAGGATTATCTTTGGAAACAAAAACTGGTCAGTGAAGCATAGAAACTACATGGAGAACATACGACTGGCGCTTTTTAACTACTTCCAGATCCAACAAATCTCTCACAACAGAACAGATCAACATTACACCCCAAAAATGTGATTGTGTGTGTATTGCGATGAAACCAGTTCCTCTTCAAAAAGCCTCCCACTGGCGTTTACCTTACAGCAGACTGACGCCCACAGGTGGACTGAAGTCAAACTGTGCAAATGGTTTCACCGTCTCAGACTTGTGCTAAATTGACTGAGTCTCTGTGTACACACACACACACACACACACACACACACACAGACACATACAAGGAAGGGGGACACCATGTGAATGTAAAGCATGCTTTTAAGCAGACCTGCAAGCTTCAGCAACTGTTTAACTGGGATAAAATATTTAAAAATCAAAAACCAAACTTGATGTTCCACTGGTACCCGCTGCATTCGATAGGTGGCAGTGAAATACCAACAGTATTTACACTTCACACCATTCATCAGTTTTCTTCAGAGGCTTAAAGCTGAAGGTGGGTGGTCCCTGGAAACCATTAAGCAGATTGAGGTTTAGGCCTGTGGCTATAGATGTTACACCAAACTGGAAAAACCAGACAGAAATGTTCTCATTCTCACACGAACCTGAGCTGTGAGACATAAAAAATATTTTCTTATTGAAAACATAACGTCAAGTTTCACTTTTGACCACCGTTTCTTTTTGTTTTTTTAACATTACATTCAAAACCACTGCCTTGCTGTTCATTATCACCATGGTGATGCCTTACATGTTTTTCACTTAAATAACCACAATACGCAGCTTTGTATTGATTTTGTCAGAGATTCTGGGCAGATATTTGAGTAACTTGAGGTTTCTCACCCTGTCGTAGTTTCCCTTCTGATAATGAGTCCCTGGATGCTCGCTGTCATGGTTATACAAAAATCATAAACATCTTGAGTCTCAACCACACAACAACCACACACACAGCCAGTTTCACCAAACTGCAACCTGACAAGAACTGAACAGATTAAATCCCCTGTGTGGGTGCAGTAATGATCAATTGGCCTGTTTTATTAAATGCACCTTGCTTGTGCCATGTTTCATTTTAAGTTAAACCACAAGTCTTCTTGAAACTATATTCATTACTTCTGATGAAACAAAAAAAAAAAACTTATTCACACAGGCTGCACATGAAATAGCCCAGAGCCCATTTTATGGCAAACAATCACACTGTACATGTCCAGCCCTGCCTGCTGTCCGTAGCTTCAATGTTTAGGAAAATATATGCTCAAACATATTTTGGCTTGTTATAAAAACTTAAATCTATACTAAAGCCGAAGTATTAGACGACCTAGTTTTCTTGGCTTAAACATGACTTAACCAGTCTCAGTGTAGTCACATTTTCTCTAGTCTTTTAGACATCTGCTTAGTGGAGAGAAATCAAATCGCACTCCAGATTCCAGTGTGTTTGCGAAGCTAAAATGAAATTTTCTAAGGCATGAAGTGGCCATTTTGTCTTAGAACAAGCAGCTTGCAGAGGGCTGCCAAGGGCCAAATCTGAACAAAAGCATCAGTGTCAGTGATTGAAGAATTAAGCTATAAATCTGGAGCACACGACACATAATGAGAATGTTACATCTATACTGATCTAGATGATAATTTTAAAAAAAAGGTATGACATTTCCACAACATAAGTGTTTAATCTACTACAAGTTTTAGTAACGAGTGAATCTCAAATATTCTGACAAGAGTTTCATTTCAGGAAAGTAAAATAAACACACTCTAAATGCAAAACAACAGTTTTATTGCAGTACACAGGATTTCTTTCTTCTGCTGCGCCCATTGCCTGCCAGGCACATCAACACACTGGGGACAGGCTGGCACCAGAAAACCATGAATGTGCGTCATGAAGTGAGTGAAAAGGTGATTATCATTGAGCCCACCTGGACTCAGGTAGGCCACGCGCTTGTCCAGAGTTCACTTGTCTTCAGCCGTTTTAATTTAAAACATAAACAGAGGCCTACCCCAAGCAAAAGAAAAGAAGGCATGTTCTCAGATAAAGCAAGCAATGAGGACAAAGCAGAAAGTACCTGCACAATACATTCGCATAAAATCTAAATGGAATTTTTTTTTTTTTTTAAGGAAGCAGAAGCATTTTGGAGTAAACAAACTCATTCATCTTTGTTTCAAGGTCAATTTTTGGCATTTCTCCCTACACCGTTTGTGCTCTGACATCAGATCATTAATCAAGACACATGTTGAAATTAGGGACAAGGCATAATGAATGCATATATGATATAAGGCTTTTGATTATAAAGTCATTGGTTTAAGTCTAACATGTATTATTTTGTAACAACCACAGAACAGAATGGTTTTACGTTGTCATCCAATGAGAATCTGGCTGCGCAGAAAATGGTGGCACTACGAGGACTCCCTGAAACGTTTCACATGTTACAGTGGTGAGAAAATCTATTCAGCCCATCCTCTCTGAAAACATTAAGGCTTCAAACTAATTAGAGAAAATGTCTGCTTTGAACTCACACGGAGATTTTAGCCACAACAGATCATTAAAGCTTCCTCCAATTTCTAAACCTTCCCATTTGATTTAAATGACAAATAATTGTGCCTTAAACCAAACTACGTTTACACATGCTCAAATACAAAAACAGTGAAAATGCAACCGTAACATTGAGATCGAACAGAGTCACAGTCGAAATGACTCAGTAATAGCTAGCCTGTTGATTGAGTGGTGAGTGATTGTATGATGCAGGTTTCAATTAAGAATAATATGAAGACTTAGACTAAGAGCAAAGAGCCAGAAATAGGACTGAAAGTGCAAGAAGTTGAGGAAAACATACATGACCAGGAAACAGGTGTGAGAAACAAAACTCTGATCTGTGTTTGGATGTACAGGTGAAATAACCATGGGGACAGACGTGTTGGAATGAGAGAAGATTAACAGGGGAGCAGACAAGGAGTGTATGGACACAAACAGGGAGGAGTGGTGTGTTCAGCTCATCAGTAGAATACCACGCTAGACTTTCCTCCGGGTGGGTTGAGGACCCTGTTGTGGGAGCGAGGCCTGGGTCCCAGGTGAGGCTCATGGTTCTTCAGTGAACTCTCATCGGGACTTGGGGAAGAGGAGGAGGGAGGAGGGGCTTCAGGCTCAGGTGGGGCTGACACAGCAACAGGCTCTTCCTTGGCTGGCACAGGAGCTGGGGGGGCAACCTCCTCCTTCACTTCAGGTTGGCTGACCTTCACTTCGGGTGCTTGAGGAGAGAAATTTGTTTTTGTTTTTTTACAGAAATGCTAAAGCAGAACAATGGCCTACAATTGAAAAATATACATTTTACACTTGTATATTTAGAAAAGCACAGGTTTTTGGACAGGTAACATTTCACGATTCACATGGAATTGATGAAGAGCGCAGAGTTGATACACAGCTGTGAAATAGGAGGCAGCATCGGGAAGCAGGTTAACAGTTGTAATTGCTATGTCAGATTTATGTTTTGTCACCAAATTTATAGTCTACTCCTTCCAGCAGACGTAGTCTAAATTTAGCTTTAGATTAGCACTAGTACAGTCTTCTAATATACAGTATTTTTACCTTTAAAGACACAGAACAATGATTAAGGTGCATTTACTGTAATAAAATTCTTCAGTCCAGTCCAGAACTTGCAACTGACAGTGACAACCAAGTATATTAGAAAAATCTGATAAATGTGGTTCACACTGACATTTTCCTTTCAACAAGCTTACCTGGTGGTTCAGGTTCAGATTCAGGTCCCACACTAAGATTGTCCTGTAATAAAAAAAACAGTAAAAGGTAAGATGTCTCACTGTGTCATCAGAAAAAAAACCCATAAGACTCTATTATCCTGTGTTTTAAAGCTAAAGCAGCTGCTTTCTAAAGTTCAGTGAAACAGTGTAATTGCCATGACCAAAACTCTTCGGGGCATGAAAGTATTTGTCTCTCATTTACAGAGTAAGAGAACAAGCCAGAGATTTTAATCACAAGACTATCACTTTGTTAAATAAAAGGAAAATGAAAACACTACAGTATTCATGTTTACAGTGAATACATCCTGTATGATGGATGAAAACATTACTGCAGCAAACCATTCATACGCAGCAAATGACAATAAAAAAATGCTCTGATTGCTGGGGTGGGTTGGTAACTCCAGAATGTTTGAAGCAGATTAATCTGAAAGATCCATAAACATATGCTCTTTTAAACTTATAGCGACACAGGATCACATGGCATGAGACAACAAACTGTTGACATGTCATACAGTCAAGGGCAACACCCATCATAATTTTGAATTTATGTGACAGGGTAATTATGAATGATTATAAATGCTGTCGCTATTGTAACATTCCATAGCCTGCCGACAAAAATGTTTTCTAAATGAACACAATCATAATAATAATAATATGTAATTGCAAAAATCTTAAAAACTTTGCAGTATGTTGACATGTTTTTCCTGTATTTTACAAAGATGGACTCAAACAGCAATATAGAAATGAGCAAATGCAGTTCCTCTGAATCCACTTCTGATCATCCTGAGATTGCTGCCATGGACTCAGTTTAAAGTGAGAACACTAAAATTGCACAAGACTGACTAGTGATCCATGAAGCAGATTGCTTCTTTATCAAATCTTGGATAATACACAATGTGAGACAACTAGCTTTCAGATGATGACTGGACAGAGGTGGGCAGACAACACATTTTTTATTTGGGGTAAACGATTTGTTTAAAATTCGGGTGCGATGACAAGAGTCGGGTTGAATGGAATAAAATTCAAATAATCTTAACAAAGCTAAAGGAAAAAAAATCTCGATGCATGGCCTACCTTTGGCTTATTTGGGTGGCTTCTGGTTGGGCTTTGCACAGGTGCACTTTCTGCACTCCCAAAAATGCCGCTGGTTGATCCACCTGGTGGTACAGACCTCTGTGGTTGGGCAGGCGGTTCAGGGTCCCCAAATATTCCACTACTCTTCCCACCTACGTGAAGTATTACCAAGATATGTGTTACGTTTGCAGCAGTGACAGTAGGACAATGTGAACTGTATTGTGCATTTGGTGGTCCTGTAGAATTATGGTCCCATGGTCCACTATGATCCACTATTATATGGGATTAATATACATTGGGGGGCATTTTGCCTTTATTTGCATAGGACAGTGAAGAGATATAAGTTAGGAAAGAGACATAGGGAATGACATGTAAAGGGCCACAGGTCAGATTGAAACCCATGACAGTGCAACTAGGGCTACGCCTACATCGTACTGTGCACTAAACAAATAGTTTACTGACCAGTGATTTTATTGCTGATGAAAAACTGTAGGATTAGGTAGTCTGGGTTACCCACAATTGTCTGTTTGGAAACTCAATTCATTTTCTAACAGGAGACACATGTGACTACAGAAGATCCTCCAAAATTGATTTAGATTACATACAGACACACAGAACAGTGGAGGTGTTTATACTGGAGTTATCACATTAGTATCAGTTTTCACACCCTGGACATTGATAGATGTTTAGACTGGCCTGCCTCAGCACATCCATAAGCCCTGACAGGCTGGTCTGACCTGGAGGGTTGGAGCGTCTGGGCACACTCTGGGGCTCCTCTGCTGGAGCAAAAACTTTAGAGGCCATCTTATTAGGTCTTCTTGATGCTGCAGAATCATCTTCATAGCCACCAAACAGGTTACTGGAGCCACCACCAGGAGGCCGCAACACTCTACAAAACACAAAAGAATATAGGACAACTCTGATAAGATCCTGCTCAGGTCTTATCACAACCAATTAACATACACAAGTGTGGCCTAGAATAGACTTCAAAAAAGGGGAGACAGATTTATACTGGTTAAATAAAGACATAACATTGCTAGATTATCACAGATTGTATGCTGTTCAAACTGATTTAAGTTATTTGCTCTTCCTACTGACATGTGACATTACTGTTTAAGAAATCTGAAGCATGGAGGTTGTTGTTTACCGACAGCTGTTTGAAACATGAGGTCATTTTTTGCACCATGCCACACAAAGGGGTCAAGTGTAAAACTGTGAGTAATTTGGCTGTGACTGTGTCAAGAATACAGCGGCAGCTTAAGCCAACGCAGGCAAATAACAGGTTATTTGATTATGTACACGGGAATGGCGCCATACGTCTGAAAACTCGATCTGCTACACTTTTGTCACATAAATAGAGACCATAACATATGTGAACCCCAATAGTTAGCGGATCTGACCGAATAACTGGTGCTTTTGAATTAGAAAGAGGAAACTAAACCACCTCCAAGTACAACAGTGTGAACACAACGCCGATGTTGGCGAGTACAAAGAGAGGCAATCTGAGGAGGCTTCACACTTCCGCAGCAGACAACGCCTGATCCGTTAGCTTTAAGCTAACTCTTCACTCTGAAGTTTCCTAAAGGAAGACAACTCAGACCAAACCAATTCGAGTTGGCGACGACACAAATATTTCAATCCTTTCTAACAACACTGAGAGCTACGTTAGAGGCATTAGCAGAGAGAATTCGTGTTGCTAAAAGCTACGAAGAGCTCCTGTCAAACACCGTTAACCTACACTGAGACACTAGCGGACGGAGCGGCTGACTTGAGCCCAAATAAAGCACTATTGGTCATATCTTTTACAAATACCAAAGCAACACGGCCATAAGTACCACATTTTTCACCTTGAACTTGGTTTAGAGCCCTCCAGCCCTTGAAACATATTCGTCGAAGTCATAGTGGTTTTGTTTTGAGCCTTCAAGTTTCCGAAGACAACTTCGTCAGTTTGCCAACTGGACGACCAGCGAGTTCCTGCTGCCTGCGCGTGCCCAGCCGGACTCCGTAGTGAGGAATTCAGTCCACCCTACGGTGACACAGAGGAATTTAACTGGTCCTTCGCCAAGCTGCTGAGTGACGCGGTGCGCTCGTTTATTTGTACCTGACGTCCCTCCGGGGAAAAAAAATGGACTACGTAATCCATTACACAAAGACTTTTGGGGACAAAAATAATGTTTGTTAATAAAAGAGCCTTGAGGCCCAACTTGTGTTTTTTTTAATTACACATGTTTGTTTGTTTTTTTACACCAATTGATTACATATAAATGTGTATGTATAAAAAGTAGAAAACACCGCCCTGTTGGCTCGTAGGGAGGTGTTGTAACAGCCACCACTGTGCACTTATCTTGATATACGCTTGCATATGTATACGAAGGCACTCGGTCAGAACAAAGAGTGCGTTGAGTATGAGAATATCATCTAAATTAAACAGTAGATTCTATTCATTGAAACGCTTTGTGTCAGGGTTTGGGAGCCTTGTAGGGTAGTAGTCATAGTTTTGATTCTATTTTGCTGTCTTTTGTTAATATCAACCAATACTGCGCGACCGGGTGATTATCGGTGTACGCCATGAAAAAAATCGAATGCATCCCCTAAGTCCTCCCTGTTGATTTGATAATCAAAATGTCAGTCATTGAATGGGCGGAACCAATGTTAACATCGCTGAAATACTGCATAGCGCTTAACTAATTTCATTGAAATAATGCTTGAATACTGAGCAAGAAAGATAGACTATGGAAACGTAAAATGGCAAAATGGCGGCGAACTTTGAAAAATATATATCAGGAAACTTGACAGGAAGAGAATCGCAATTGGTTCTTCGCCGGATGTCTTTCACCAGCAATTGGCGGAGCTTTCTGTCAATCAAAATTCACCCACCATACTTGTGTATTTCTGACCAATCTGAAGCTTTGTTTTCGAGTCATGGTGGGCGTTACCAAAGCGCGTGGACAATCGATCCACAGGAACTGTCATCGGTACCAAGCAGTACGGCTACCGTCAGCTAGCGATGCTAGCCTATATGTCGGTTGGGAATATCACTATCAGGCTTCTACTTCAGGTAATTCCGAAACTTTTATAATGTTATCTATCTGACAAAGTGGATGAGTTTTCGCCATATAACAGGCATTATGTTACAAGCAGTTTTTGTCTCGTATTGGGTTGTTTGGCTGCCAAAACGTTAACGTTAGCTAGCCAACAACAACAGCCATGCTAGGCACCACGTTATGTATGTAACGTGTAATACACATTTTAACAAACGTTACGACAGTAGTGAGTTTCAAGCACTTAAAGTTGTATTGTCATAATGCCCCTCTAAGATAAGGTACTTCATGATCAAATACCCTCCCCGTGATAGAACTACTGAAAACACCGGGCTGCTGGGACCCCAACATTACAGATGGAATATGCTATAAAACTCTGTGAAACAAATGTCATACGATGCTGGATGATTTTACATGTAAATTAAGATATTCTGAAGCGATATTTTGACGTTGGATATAAGATTCATATGAGTTTAATCCGTCCAGTAATTTTGAAGTGACTTGAAAGCTATAAGACCACAGGACCTCATTAAGTATAAACTTCTACTGTCTAGTAGTTCTTTCTAGCTGTAACTGTTGTATGATCAGATATATCCTGTGGCTGAATATGTGTGCAAATTTACGTTCAGATGACACAAATCGGGGATTTAAAACTTGTATCGGAATGGACGGATATTCCTCATTATTGTCTTCCCCAGCTGTACTTATGTCCAATTAATCTTTCTTTGTTTAACCTTCTCTTGCTGTCATCCCACTGTACCACACTGTTCTTATTATCTTATTATTATTATTCAGAAATAAACCGATAGGTGAACAGCCATGAACCAAACTCATTAATATAAAATCTGTTCTGTTTACATGTAATAACACCATTTTTAACAATATCCCGTTGTGCAGTTGGAACATAACACCTGTTCCTGATTTTGACGAATGATTAAGTATTATCTCTATCAGGCGATAATAACGTTAGCAAAACAGAGTATTTTCTCAATATCTCACAATTGCGGGATGTGTATGAAATAATTTGTTTTGCAGACATCATTTCTGCAGGCGATGGTGACGTAGTGACAAGCAAAGTCCACTTGCACACGGGTTAATAAAACTGTCTATACCTATCAATTCAAACGAGCTCGACTGGCATGTGTCATAGTAAATTCTTCCTCTTCGCGTGTAGTGAATTAGTCGTGTTTGTCGTCGGTATAGTAGTTTTATTTCTTGTTGCAAAGAAGCATTGAGTAATGTTGTTGCTGATAGAAAACAGTTGAACTGCGCAGAGAGTTCAGCTCAGTCGAAGCAGGAGCAAGGAGAGGGCAGAAAGCGGAGGGATCGGTGTCGGTTTTATTATGTTCAATTTGATCAAAAATTGCCAATCTAACCGGTCGGATCCATGGTGAAGAGAAAGAAGACGTCGCATACTACCGAAGAATACGAAAATGGGTAAATTTATATGAGAAATTAACACTTTATTTAGAGGTCGAATGCACCGAGGGGTTTTCGTTGTCGTTTCTGCAGGGCGCTAAACTGAAAAGCGCTCGCATTTGAATTTAGTTGAAATTGAACCTAAAATATCGCCCATTCCTGCTTAAAGACATTAGGTAAAACGCTGCCGTTAGTTACCGGACTGTTTTTGTTCTTGAATATAATTTATTTCCAGATGTTAATTGCATAAATTTGGTGTTGTTTTGTCGGGACTGGAGAGGGGATTTGAAACAAACAGCGGCGGCCATGTTGAGAGACAGTGAACGTCGTCTTTAGAAGTTAATTTTACACACCGCTTTGTTACTAATATGACTAAATTTCCATGAATATGTTCCGGCAGCATGACACCGGGCTCCAGGGAGGGGATCGGTGTCGATGGGAGGAGGAATCCGTCCAGAAAGCCCGAAGGTTGCGACGAGGAGGAGAGCGGAGAGCAGGCGAGCGAGGAGCGCAGTACAAAGGGAGACGACGTTGTGGATATTCTTAATCCATCAGCCACGGCTCTTAGCCCCGGTTCAGCCCCGGTCCCCCCCGCTTCTCCGCCGAACCGAACCGGGGTAGGCTCGACCCAGCAGCCCCAGACCTCATCGGAGCCTGCCCCTCCGTGTCACGACCAGCATCATTTTCTCCGATCGAGCGTTCGACCTCCGAGTAAACGGATCCGGAAGGATTCAATCGGCTCAGCCATCAATGGACACGGCGGGGCAAAATCGAAAGGTACTGTAGGTGACCCGCTCGGACAAGTGTGTACATTTGGTGGATTATCTGTGGGGTCGACTCTCGGTTCTGACCGTGTCACTGTGTTTACAGTTTGTGAGTCTGTGGTGGCTGAGGTGATGCTGTTTGTATCGCTGTGTGCTCCCCCTGGGCCGCTGGCTGCTTGGACTCTGGGTCCTGGCTGCTACATCCCCAGCATAACATTTGTTTTGAAGAGGAGAGGAGTCACAGACCAGAATTTGAATTTCAATTAGCATGTCACCTGACTATTTTTTAGTTAATGGGAATATGCATTTACAGTGTTAAAAGCGAGGGGCTGTTGTGATTGTCATAATCAACAGAGTGTAGCAGGAATGAAGCACACAGTCAGTTTTTATTGTTGAGAGTGGAGCAAAAACATGGTAGTTATACTGCCCACATCCAAAGATTTTTATTTTTTATTTTTTT
>OMNW01035458.1:0-11040 GCA_900303245.1 Selene dorsalis | reverse complement strand
GAATAAAAAAAAATAATATATATATATATAAATATGATCATCACACAGTACAAAGAGCAGTGATGAAAGAAACTTCAGGGGTGTAGTCTACTTAGAGCAAACCTCAGACGCAAATTGTACATTGCCACATTGCACGGTGTTTATTGTAGTGGTTCACTGGTTTTCTTTGTGCATCATCTGTCTAATGCTCTCTTCTCTACTAACTTGCAGTATGAGTGATCTGCCAAAGCCCACAGGGGCTGTCATTGTGACATGACATGGTAATATAAAGCATCTGAGCACTGAAATATAGCTAGGGGTTTCAGGCTTTTATTGACTGTCAAAGTGAATATTGAAGGACTGCCTCTTTCATCAAGTTTCACAAATTTTGATTAAGTTAAAGGGAGGAGGTGCTTGATGAAAGGTAATCATGTAAATAAGGTAAATAAGGCAAATCCCTTAGAGCGTCCTCCTGTGTTTTCTTACCACCAATCCCTGAAGAGGCAAAGAAAAGGTGGAGCTGTTGGGTGGGGCAGGAGCATTAATATCCAGTATGTCTGAAACTTACAGCGACCGAGGTGGTTTCTGTTCATTTGAAAGCCAATGACAGAGGACGCTGAAGGATTTTTTATTTACACACAATTTGTTTGAACTTGTTCTTTACTAGCCATGGAGTGTGTTTGCTTTGTGTAATCCTGCTGCTCTGCGGTGACAATATGTCCGTTATTTCTTCCTTTTAAATATTTCTTTATAAATAAATCAGGAGAATCTGATATTAGTAAACACATGCAGTATGTTGCTATGCTCTGGTTCTTTTGTTGTTGTTGGAAAAGAGAATGAGACTAAAAAATTTTTCATCCAGTAAATTTAGATGGCCAATGTTTTGACCAGTTGACCGCAGAAGCCCCACATATTTTGGTATGATGCTATGTAGGTGCACATCTATTTTGCAGTAGAGACATCCAGGTTACTGTCAATGAAACACACACATTTGCATTTGTAGGCGAGCACCCATATTGGCAGAAAATGCAGTTGCTTTAGCATAGCGCAGTGCTGCATAAGCAATTGCCTCAGTGTTTATGTTGGTGCCTCCTGGCATCGTGTTGTGAGCTGGGTTAAACTTGGCCATTGTAGCCCACCACGAGTTGGTTTTGGACCCTGTTGCTGTAGACCTGACCATAGGGACTGATTGCTTTTCCTGCCTCCCTGCCAAACCTGAACCACAGAGTGGGGGGGGGGGCTCTGCAGGTTGTGCACTGTAATGGCAGTGGGTGGCTTTGTGTGCATGTATTTTATGTTACCCTAACCACACACCTCAGAACTACAATTGTATTTTCTTTTCCATGCTATACAAAACAACCAGGGCGGTCAACCAAAACATTTGGCTCAATCCTTACATTTTTTTACTCTGATATTTAAAGTTGTGTTTTTCCTCTGAATGCATCAGTACTGATGGGCTCCTTCTGTCTATGTAACAGGCGCAGAGAATGGCTCTTCTTCCCAGGGGGCGGTGGGACAGTCGGGGCCAGTGGCTAGCTCCACGGGTGGAGTATCCAAGACATCCAAGGGCCAAGGATCTGCTGAGAAGGAGGAGCAGGCTGGGAACCAGAAAAGGGCCCGTCGGCAGTGGGAGTCTTGGAGTGCAGAAGACAAAAACAGCTTCTTTGAGGGGCTCTATGAGGTGAAGGGTAGAACCTAAAAGTCACTGCCATTTAGTTTTACAGTACATGCACTCTACCTTATGTGACACAATCTCTTACCTAAGTTGTTTGCATATACGGGGACTCTACATTCCTGAAACATTCATACTTTCATATGCATTTTTTCAACATCTTATTCTGTCTCCTGTTACTCCTGTCTCTAGCATGGAAAGGATTTTGAAGCTATCCAGAACAACATAGCAATGAAGTACAAGAAGAGAGGTAAACCAGCTAACATGGTGAAGAACAAGGAGCAGGTCCGCCACTTTTACTACCGCACCTGGCACAAGATCTCCAAACACATTGACTTTGCCAACGGTGAGCAGCGCTTTCTGTCACCCTCTGTCACCGAAAATAGATAGGAGAGCAGAGCCTGTGCAACAGTGCTGTTTGAGGTTAATTGCTCCTCATCCAACATTTTTAATAATATGAATTCTTGTCTCATTTTGTCTGATTTACCATGTCAGAAAACGTAGCATATCTGTCATATATGCTCTGAGGGTTGGAAAGGGTTTGTAATATTGACTTGATAAGTCATTATGAAAAGAAAATTTTCATTTATTTGATTCAAGGACAAGGCCGTGGATTAGTCATTCAAATCTAATCTATCATTTCAGATGTTTTAATTTGTTCATGGTAATTCAGGTGTGGCCACATGGATTTGTTTAAGCAGTGTGTCCAGACGCAGTCAGTCATGGACAGTGCAAAATAAGTGGCAATCGAGAAAATCTATTACAGGTCTGTCTGTGTCAACAGTCCCTACACTGATGTTGATGTTGCACCTTGTCTGACAGGCAGACTGCACAAAAACATGCGCTAAAGAATATTGTCAGATAAGCTTGAGCCCCTTTCTCCTTCAGAACCTGTCGGTGTCTCTGTCGTGTTATCTTAATGCAGCACACACATGTCTCCTGTGTTGCTGGTCACAGCGGTGTTGTGACTCGTGCCTCCTTTTCCTCCTCAGTGTACTCCAGAGTGCTGAAAAAATCCTCTCAAGAACTGTACGGCCTCATCTGCTATGCCGAGCTCCGCAAGAAAGTCGGAGGACGTGAGTGCAGATGAACACGCGACGCTTTCAAATTTATTTTGTCTGCATGTGTTTTCACGATATTAGGTTGTGACACAAGGGATGTGATTACACGCTGCGAGCTCTCAGTCATGGGGGACAGCTGCTCCTGTGGGAACATGTTGTAAATGGCTCTTGTTGTTTTGTTTTTGTCTTTGACAGTAATGGATGATAAGAACGTGGCAAAGCTGAATGAACTCATCCAGCAAGGGTAAGTTGTAATAAAAGCAATAAAATGTAAAACCCACTGTTATTTACGTTACATGATAGAAAGGGTCTTTGTAAATGAACACGTGGAGATTGTCGGTATGTAATGTTTGAGTTTAAGGGCCATATCACATCTACAAAAAAACCCAGATAATCTTATCCTGAGCAAACCAATGATATCACTGACTAATACTTGAATTGAAGTATTAAATACAAAATACATATAATACAGTACATTATCGCTTTACTGCATGGCTGTTGTTCTATTAAATGTTCTTGTTATAATAAATACTCCTTGTTTAGTTATTCTGCTCATTCCGGCATGTCCATGTTCATGTGAATTATGGGTGTAGTTTTTTTTCTGCCTTGGAAGGTGTACTGCGAAAAGTTTTTGTGTTTTTTTAGAAAACACTGAAGATTTCTTTGTTCTTCTGTCTGTCTGACCAGGGCCACCACCGTGCGCTCCAAAGGGAGGAACTTACGAATCAAAGCACCCATGTGCCGTGCACTGAAGAAACTTTGCGACCCTGATGGTGAGCATGTGCCCTCAGGAACACCCAGCGCATACTATATACACACAACGTAAACAAACATCTTGAGTTGAAGATACAAACCGTGGCGATGGGTTTGTGGAGGCGGGGTTTTCTGGCAATAACAATGGCAGCATGTGGGCTTGTGGCGTTTCCATGGAAACTCTGTGGGCACAAAGTGATTAGGAGGAACAGGAGGTAGATGATGATGATGAGTGGTCTGACCGGCTGTAATCAACCACTCGTTTTAATAAACTTAAAGAAATAATTTCTTTCAATCAAGGACGGAATATCAGAATTCCACTCTTTGCATCTGCCGTCTCTCTCATGTAGTCCGTCTTTACTTTGGCTGCCATATGATTGCTTTCCAAAAAGTCCTGGCAAACAACCTTGTTCTGGTTTTGTCGTTTCCTCCTCAGCACCACCGAGTCTTTTCATTTCCTGCTAATCCATTATGCAAGAAAGTTTGCAAAAGAGAATTCTTAACTTTCCAGAAATCGCACAGTGTTCCACTCATGTTATACTAACAACAGCATTTGCGTGGTCGTCTTTCAATCTGTCACTGTGTGTTTGTGTCGGTGCAGGGGTGAGTGATGAGGAGGACCAGAAGCCGGTGCGTCTACCCCTGAAGGTGGCGGTGGAGCTACAACCACGCAGTAACCACTCATGGGCCCGCGTTCAGAGTCTAGCCCACAACCCTCGCCTCAGGTGAGCTGCACCCATTGACTAAAACTAAAACACTGTTGAGCCTTCAGAAATGCACTGACGTCTGACGTTGGAGTCGGATACTACAGGGTCAGGTAGTAACAGCACTGCTCAAGACTAAAAATAAAGCTTTCTGGCAGTACCACTTTGCATTAATGCATCATCGAGCTGGTTGACTAAAGTTAATTTATGTATCTTGTTTGTAAGTCATTCACTCAGTGTGAGACCTAGAAGTGCGTTATATGTTAGGAGCATAAAACCGTAATTTGCTTGTCCAGACCAACTCTCTTTTCTGTCTTTTCCAACCCAGGATGGTGGTAGAACTCCACAGGAAAGTTTCCAGCCTCATTGAATATCTGAAACAGAAGTGGGCGTACCAGGACCACCGGATCGTATCCTTCAACATAAATAGCATATTTCATCAGTTTATGATGGAGTAAATATGTTTATTTACAGTGTATTTTACACAGCCCACTGCTAGCACCACCACACAATGTGTTACTTCCCTACAGGTGTAATCACGTGAATTGGAGAACCACGGTACGGTGGTCTACAAACATCTGAGGGTGGTATCTGTTTCTGTCACTTGTGTTGCCCTTAACACGTGTTTCAGCTTAAGAGTCTCATGGAGAGAGAAGCTCTGGAGGGCAGCCAGTCCAACACCGCCTCTCCCAGTAAATCCCAGCCAGATGAGCTTTTCCTTTTCCCTGCTGAGAGCAGCACCTTGACCACGCTGCCTGGTGTAGCACGTGTGGTCCACTCCAAGGCCTCATGCACTGTACACTGGCTAGAAAGTGGCAAGAACCGGCCTAACGCCAAGGAGTTGCCAGCGGCTCAGATCCTGGGCATCCACACGGCTCCTCCGTCTCGCACTGGCACCAAATCTGGTCGGGGAAGTGGCGCTGGTGCTGCGGGCGCTTCAGTGACTGTGCTGGGCGACGCTCGTCGAACTGATCCCCCTAACCCCGAACCTTCACCGGACACTTCTGCAAAGGCAGAGGACAAGCGACCTCTGTCCGTCTCTGTCCCCGCTTCATCCCAGCAGACATTGGCTTCCAGAGACGAGGCAGCCGGGGCGGGACCCTCTGAGGGGCCCAAAACCTGTATTGGTGCAGAGGCCAGTGGTGGACTGGTAGTGGTCAAAAGCACAGATAAGTTGTGCGGTGGTGTAGAAAGCGCAGAGTGCAAAGAGGAGCAAAATACCAGCACAGCTTCCCCAGAGGCCAACCAGACTCCTCCAACCAAACCTCCCATGACTGGCTCAGAGGAGGGAGCGTCGCAGGGCTCTACACCAGCAGCCAAAGAGCGGACTGTGGAGCAGATTAGAGAGGAGGGCTGGAGCGCCCGTGACGCAGAGAACGTCACCCTGGCTGAGCTCTACCTGATGTTTGGGAAGCCTGGCAAGCTGCAGCTGGAGTACGAGTGGCAGCCGGTGGTGGCTCCTTCCAACAGCCAAGAAAACGGACAAGCTTTGGCACAGGCCAAGCCCAACAGGACACAACGGGTTTTGCGTTGCCTGCTCAAACTGGTTGCCACGGAGGTCAATCCTAAACCTTTGGTAGGGATTAAGCGTTACTTGTCACAGTGTTGTTCATGGTGTTTAATCTCCTTGTACACAAAAAATGGGATGTCAGGATTTTCTTGAATTGGAAGTTTGATCTATCAAACTTCAGCATAAGGTTGAAGACTTTGATTTGATTTATTCTAGTGGTACGAATGATGAATTCAACTACCTCTAACAGATATCGCCTTAAAGTGGTTTAAATATTCCTGTGTATGTACAAACTTGCATTACTAGTGTTAATGTTCTAATCCACAAAAGATCCTTCCTCCACAAAGAGATAAAGGTTATTACAGTATCGGATGACTTCCAACTGGAGCTAAGCTGTGAACTGTGCTCTCTGTTCCACCTTTAAACTATTGCCAAGTAATGTTTAGAAATGTACATGTAGAACAGATGGCATAATTAATGTGTTCTCTCCTCCAGGCGCCAGAGCTGTGCTCTACAGCCACATCGCCGCTCAAGACCCATCAGGACGAGCAAAACCAAGCCCTCACGCCTCCAGGAAAGGGGCCGATCGCAGGCGTTCGCAGCCCCAGCTGTGGCCGGCAGCAGGCCTCTGTCCGAGGGGCCAGGTTACACCCGGCAAACACCGGGGCCTCAGGTATGCGTGGGTCTCTCTCCCCTACTCTAAAGCCCCTACTGCAGGGCAGGCACTAATTCTCATTGATTGTAGCTGAGGGATTCACTGTAGCTGTAGACTTGTAGTCAGATGACTTGAAATCTCCATGCTGTTAGAGCCTGGTTGAGGCAGATGGCCGCCCACCCTTAGCCTCGTTCTGCCTGAGGTCTTCACCTCTTATAATGAAGTCTTTTCTTGGCACTCTTTTCAAATGCTTGCTATTTTTGGGAATTGTTTCATCTCTGTAAATTATAAACAGTGCAGCCTAGACCTGCTCCATATGAAAAGTACCCTGAGATACCTTCTGTCTGAGTATGTGGAAGATGAATCATAACATATATTGTACCTACTTTTTTGTCTGATAAAGTCTCATCATGTGAGTCTATTAACTTAACTGCAACTGGGAGATTTTTGAAGTATTTGTGCCTATGATACTTAGTTGTATGCTTGATAATTGGAATTCAATATGAAGTGTAAGTCTACAAAGCTGTCCATAGGTGATTGTTTGGATGTTTACTTTGTGTGGCTTATTTTCTCAGATTCTGTTCAATGCCTCTCCCTCTGTCATCAGGTGGGCGCAGCCTCCCCCGCTCTTTGCTGGGGCCGACAGTTGGCAGCGACTCGGAGGGTGGCGTGTTCGCCGTACCCACCACGCTGCCTCCCAACAGCTCACGACACAACAGAATGTTTTCCCCCAACAAGGAAGCTGAGCTGGCCTTCAGACAACAGCTGGACTCCATCAGCGTACGGCAGAACAAGGCTTTCCTACTTTACACCAAGAGCACAAAGACTAAACTTGTCCTCATAAATATGGACAAACGTTAATGAGTTTGTTTGTTTTTTTTCCCCCTGTAGATGCAGTCGGATCTTTTCCTTTCCAGACAGAGAAAACCTCGGAACAGGCAACTTAGGAAACCACTTGTAGTTCAGGTGAGAGGAGAGCAGAAGGTGTTTTACTCCATCTGTTCAGTGGTGTTGAAGGGAGCACCATCTTGATTAGTTTGTACGCTTAATGCATTATTAGTGTATCTCTCACATGATGATGGGTGATGATGGACTAAAAAGTTACTTTGTGTCTTGTCCATAGCGAACACTGCTGCCCCGAACTACAGGAGACACACCTCAACATGTCTGCTCCTTCTCCATCCTCTCCAACTCCTCTGCCACAGGTAAAAACTTCAGACTTTGGAATCCTACAGTGTAATATGTGTATTGTTTGTACGTTTGTTGGAGGAAAATGATTGTACTTTCCCTATAGTGCTGTGGAAGACCTTTGCTCTTGAACATCGACCCTTGAATTTATTTATCAGTCACACAGTCAGCTGATATGCTCACTGTATATTAACTAAATATAATTTCTCACTTTCAACAAGAACTCTGTTAATCTCTCGCTCTCTCACTTCCTGTTTCTTGCCTCAGGAACTGGATCTTTCCGGCCAATCCACACTCGCCTGACTCCTTCTCCCCGCCCCCTAATGTCCAAAGTTTCTCCTGCAGGACCCAGCTCTGGATCAGCCAGCCAGCTTTCCAGTATGTACTGCTTCTGTTCCTCTGTTTCATCAGTCCTGTTTTGTTTTTAATAGAAATCCAGTAAAATTCAGTACTGCTGAGTCACAGGAAGTTGACACGCTCTTCCATTATTAGCAAATTTTTGAACACTAGCTATGCAACAAAATAAAACTACTGAGACTTTAACTCTTAATCAGCAGTTTCCTTTCCAGATGAGTTGATTTACTGTATTAACAGCTGATAATTCATCCGCCTGCTAATGGCTACCATGTTATCGTTGTCATGTTCCAGTTTTGGGGTTTTTGTCTTTCATTTCTCTTGGTACGAGAAGCTTGTTTCCTGCATTCTCTGGATTTTTATCCAAATTTGAGTCAAAATTTCTAAATATATGAAAAAGGATCAGCCTGTATACTCCTACATGGTGTCCGAAAAGTCATTATGGTTTTGAACAAGTCCTCTTTTGTCCAGGGATAAATGGACAAAAAGAACATTCTTCCAGCTAAACTCTCTGAGTGGAAATGCTTTTCCATTTCTGTTGCCCCTGCTTTCAATTTTTAAGCTGTTCTTGAATTTAATTATTGAAATGTTAAATCACTTGATAGTGTCACCTACTGTTAATACTTGTCATATTTAAATGCAGATGTGACAAATCATTTGTGTTTCTGTTCTCTCAGGTGCCATTGACCTGGCAGCAAAATCTGCAGGCATCATCCCTGGCAGTCCCTGTCCAGAGCTGGATTCTCCCACTGTCCATAACAGCACCGTGCTCGCCACCACACCTACTGCTGACGCTGGAGCAGACTCCCAACTCCTCCAGCAAGATGTCCCAGAGGTCAGGAACACACACACATACACGCACGCGCGCACACACACACTCACTCTTCTGTTTCAGCATTAAATGTGTAACTTGTTTTTCCACAGAATGGTGTTCCTCCACCGTCTCCTGGGGTGACCGGTGGTGGAGACTCGCTTCTCTCTCCACCCAGCGTGGCCTCACTCCTGGACATCTCCCTGCCCGGCCCCCCTGAAGAGGCTCTAGCCCCTGGAGAGCCTCAAACACACATCAGTGACTCCATCATCGAGCTGGCCATCAACTCTGCCCACTATGGTGCGTGCATTCAAACCAACATACAGACGTTTATGCATGGTATTTTTATCTATGTAAAACAGAGACTACTTGAAAGAAAACCTGACATACAAGACAGAAGAAAGGATATTAACATTAAACTGAAATGATATGAGCGGTGGGTAGTTTCCCACTTTGTTAGTTGCAAGCTGAAGTAATGGCTGTTTGTCTGTCGTGGTGCAGGTGAGGAGGCAGCGCTCTCTCCGGCCAAGCTGAGCAACAACGACGGCTCCAAACTGTTGACGGCTTCTCCGTCTGTCAGCCCGTCCCGAGGCTGGATACCATCACCCAGCCACGACCCCCAGTGGTACCCCAGTGACTCCTCTGACTCGACGCTGGGATGCCTTCTCTGTAAGTCTCCTTCTGCTTAAATAAACATCAGATCAATACCATTATAGATCTTTCCATATTTGTTCATCATATGTTTGAGCTTAATTAATATGCGAAAACTACAGACTGCTGGAAAACTCTAAAATCAGCTCAGTGACATGACGGGATTGTGCATCGTTGAATATTTAAATGCTCAGTAAATTCTACTTAATGTTATTTGACAATAAAGGCTTCATCAAATTGATGGTGCGGTAATAAATAATACAAATCTCCTTGTAATAAATGTAAGAATAATTGTATTAATTAAATTAAAAAATAAAATGCCAGTCAAGTAAATTTTATAATGACCAAATCACAAAGATCTTTCTGTCCCTTCAAATGTTCATTCCCGTTACACACAGTAACACTGACGACCTGTTCGGTCAGATTTGTTTCCACTCTTCATGTGAGCTCTTCGTTCTGTTCACGTTGTTTTTCTTTTTAACTTCCAGCCAGCATGGTCTCTCCTGATAAGGGCAGGCGGACCACCCTCACCCCCTCTGGCCCCTCCAGTGGCACAGCTTTGCTTGGTCCTAGCCTCCTGGACTGCAACTCCCATGATTCCTTTCAGTCCCGTGGCCTTCCTGATGTGGCAGAGGTAAGTCGGGCCCTTTGACATCAACTGTATGTTCTGATAGAAAGCAGCAAGAACACCAAAGTGACCTGACGTCATTAACAGCCAGTGTCGTACAGCAGCTTCCAAAATGACCTTGTAAAATTTTATTTGCATCAATCATCTCCAAAACAGGACAAATTGATGAAAATTAAAATCCTCCCTTCACCACGTGCCTTTGTCTGCTTATAGGGACTAATATAAAAAACAAAAAAACAATGTAATAATGTGATGAAGTACAAATACTTTGTCACTTTACTGAAGTAGAATTTTCATGTATTTGTACTTTACTTTGTTATTTATATTTCTGGCAACTTCCACTTTTACTACATAATACATTTCCCATAAGCATCTTGTTACTAAAAAATAAAATCAGAAGAAATTTGTTAGACTTGGTAAATCACAGCTGTGGCTATATTTGCAGGAAATAGTTTCATACATTGAAAGATTCTTCCTTCCTAATGAAGTGCTGATCAAAAGTATATAAATACAGTATCTCACAAAGGTGAGTACACCCCTCACAATTCAGCAACCATTTTATTATATCTTCTCAAGGGACAATACTATAGAAATGAAACCTGGATATACTTGAGAGTAGTCAGTGTACAGCTTGTATAGCAGTATATCTTTGCTATCCACCAAAAATTACTCAACACAGCCATTATTGTCTAAATAGCTGGCAACATGGTGAGAGCACCTCTAGTGATACCTGTACATGTCGTTAAAACATGCAAAGCTCACTCACTTTTGTGAGCTACTGTATGCTGTGTTTGATCCTTGAATTTGTGCCTGGACAGTCCTGAAAAAGGCAAGGTGTGGCGATCCTGAATATCATGCTTTACTATGAGGAAGCCACAATAAATATCATAAACAAATTGTACCTGCATACGTTTAAAAAGGGGCTATGTAGGATTTTTAGCTTAACTATGGTACATTCAAACAGCTTTGGAGTAAATCTGATGGTTAGATAAATGACTTGTAACTTGTTACAGGGAGAATGGAGGCTCTCTGTCTTCCACCCTCCATCTAGCGTCTCTTGGCCAAAAACCAATT